>JANHZT010000292.1:172455-183594 GCA_032468215.1 Stegonotus admiraltiensis
AATAGAATAGAATAGAATAGAATAGAATAGAATAGAATAGAATAGAATAGAATAGAATAGAATAGAATAGAAAGGAATAGGAATAGGAATAGGAATAGGAATAGGAATAGGAATAGGAATAGGAATAGGAATAGGAATAGGACATGTTACTTGAGGACCTCCATGTAATATGAACAGTGAAATATTTTATAGTTTATAGTTTGGAGTACTGAGTGAACATTTAGGGCTACATGGGGCTGCCTTGAAGACCATGCAGAAGCTTTAAACAGCTAAGGAAGCACAGTTATGGGCATGTCTCAATATGTCTATGTGACACCCTTGCTTTGCAAGCTGCATTGCTTGCTAGTTTGCTTCTGGGTGCAATCAAAGTGGTGGTTATGACCTATAAAGCCTTATACTGCATAGGGCCTATTTATTAGAAGGGCGACCTATGCCCCATGGTATCTGCATGGCCAATTTGAACTGACAATCTTAGTACATTTCAGGTTCTTTCAATTAAACAAGGTCATCTATCAGGACCCAAGAAACACAATTTCTCTGTCACAGTGCCTGACACCTGGAATGAAAATGTAGGATTCAAACTGGGTTGGTCCAATCTGGACCAGAGGCTTAGTCTTCTGAGCTTTTGGACTCATGCTAGAACTCATCTTCAGGGAACTTTTCTCTCACCGGAATATGTACACCGACCCAGATTGGATCCTACAACATTATCCTGGGAGACGTATATTTGCCTTAATTTGTGGGATGAAATTCCCTCAGATCTGAATGCCTCCCACCCTGTTGGCTTGCCAAAGGCCTATAAAGGTCTGGCTTTTCTCCCAGGCCTTGGGCTAGAGTGGCTGGTGTACCATTTGCAGGATGTTACTTACTGGTGGGAAGTTTGGGGGTTTGCTATTTTGGTCTTCTTTCTTGGTTTCTATTAAATTGCTTTTATATTGTTTAGTGTAGTGTGAACCAAATATATAAATAAATTGGAGTCTGAACCCAAATGTTAGACTATCAGTGTATCAAATTCAATATTGTTTAAACTAATCTAAAGTAGCTCTTAAGGTACCAATCAGAAAATTATTCAGATATGCCAGGAATTGTAATCTGCAATGTTATGTACATCCTGACATTGAACTATGACTACACTGACCATATTTGCTTGAAAAAAATAAAGGACAAACCTGAAAAAGGGGCAAATCTGAAAGAGGTTCATAAGGATCAAAACAAAATTATTTATAACAAAGGAAAACTCAAGAGCAAAACAAAACAATCTAAAGGACAGCTTTCTGAAATAAAGGAGTATCCATTATAATATAGAGTATATGGTCATTCTAAATATGATCCTTTCCCAAAGCTCAGTAAAAGAAAGGTTGTCCATTACTTTCAGTGGATTATATATTCAAAGGTCAAGGATCTAATTGGTTGAATAATAAGCTACAATGCCTTCAAAAATATTTTAAAAAACATAGGCTTCAACAAATATACCACCATGTGTATGATCAGAAACTAACATTTTTCTCTAGTTTAACAATGCAGAAGGGCTGCAAATGTCCAGTCATTCCTTTGTTGAACTTAGCACCTTCCCAGTTTTAAAGGTGAACGGGGGGAACCAAAATGATTGCTTGGTGGGTTAAGTGAAATCACCCCCAAAACCTAGACTGTCGAATAGAAAATGAGCAACGCTTCATTCCATTTCTACTTCTGTTGAATTGGTTTATTTATTTATTTATATTTCATATTTCTTAATAGCAATAGCACTTAGACTTATATACATACCACTTCACAGTGCTTTACAGCCTTCTCTAAGCGGTTTATAGAGTCAGCATATTGCCCCCAACAATCTGAATCCTCATTTTACCAACCTTGAGCCTGGTGAGATTTGAACTGCGAAACTGCAGGCAGCCGGCAGCCAGCAGAAGTAGCCTGCAGTACTGCATTCTAACCACTGCACCACCTTATGGCTCTTAATAATCCATCTCCCTTTTTCCTCTGAAATGGGAATGTTCCCACATAAAGAACAGTTGAGTGCAAACATCTACACTCCCATTCAGGCTTTTCTCTCAGCAAAACCAGGTATTTTGAGTATCCAATTGTTCACGATTGTTCCACCTTATTAGCTATCTGTTTCAGCTTAGTCAACCAAAAACTTAGTACCATACAAATTTTAAACAAATTTTAAGTACGTGCTGAATGAATAAATAAATACAAACATCACGACACTTACATAAAATACACTTTTCAAAATGTGACATATCTACTTACTGGTGATTCAATGTCGTCAAGAAGCAATACCAAGCAACGCTCACACTTGAGTAGATTCTGGGCTCGATGCATAATTTTTTTCACAATTTTCTCCAAGTCTGTCTGTTCTTCAAAGAGATCATTAACCACCTCCAGCAAGGCCTTCATACATGGGATGGAAATCGATCACAATTGGTTTCCAAAAGTAATGAATAAATTATTGCGTAATATTTCAAAAAAGAGCTGTAAAAAGAACCAGTTACTAACACTCTGGGATACTGGTTACTTGTAAATGAAATTTAGATGCACAGTCATTCCACAGATACCAGGACATGTACATATGGAATGTTCTCAGTTTAGTTTCCCTGTAAGAGACTTGAATATATTTCAACTATTTTTTAAACTATTTCTGACTAGGAATGTCCTAGGGAATATTAGCTTTCTGTAACAACTAGCAAAGATACTTTGACATATCATAACGACCCTCAGAAAATAATAATAAAAATAATCATCTAGTCACGTGCTAAGTATAATCAAGCAAGTTTGATATACTGTAAACCTGTGTGACCTTGTGTTGAACAAGAGATCATTATTTTTCTTCCTTGGCAATTTGAAAGTAGAGGTACAAAGCGTTAATTAATCTCACAGCTACTTCACTTCAGATTGTAGTATCTAATTTATGTGTTTCACAAGGCAAATTATAACATAACAGATTAATTCTCAGTGGCAGTCTACCAAATTTTTGAGATAAACTAGATATTAAGTGATCTTGAAAAGTATTAGTAAAGAACGAGAAAAAAGCCCAGAATAGCTTTTCTGAATGTTTCAAAGTAATTATGTGGAAAAGAAAAAAGAATCCTTTCTCATACAGAATTATAGCCTTGATAATTATGGTAGTGAAGCTGAATAGATTTCAGGCAAACCAATACCATGCATTTTACATGGGATTTATTTCAGTTAAGAGTTCTGAAGAAAACAAGGAGTATGCAAACATGACACAACACCCAGTGAGAATACAGAACAGTGTACTGATGCCAATTTCTGCTCTTATTCATACTGCACTAATGAAGGCAGAAGTGGGCTATCACCAGCTGAAGAACAGCAGAGATTTTTTACAGAAAGATGCTAAAAGTGCTAGGAGTGGCAGAAGAAAATTTTCTAGTCCTGTTTTTTTCTCCTTTGGGGGGTACTTTGGGCGGTACTTTCAAGGATAGAACTGCCGACTACAATATGAAAGGGAAAAATTGGTGAACTAATACAAATGCAAGTGACTGGACAGGTGGATTGACTTTTAGGATTCGTTACATTTGGAGGGACTGAGGGCTGCAAAAAGGGTGAGAGACATGTCACACAAGAGGACAGGCAAGGGAAATTTCTGGATGCTCCTTTTTAAAAAATTGTGATTTCATTACTATAGGACAGTGATGGTGACTATAGGACACTGAGTGCCGAAAGGGAGCGAGCGCTCCATCTGGTCCCGGAATAGGAGCTGCCCAGGCCACATGCGCATGCCCAAAAATGAACTTTTGGTTTCTGGCGTGCATATGTACGCCACCCAGCTAGTCTTCTGGGTTTCTGGCATGCATGCATGTGCGACGATCAGCTGGATGGCACGTATGCTCACACAGGAAAAAGGAAGACCAGCTCTTCCAGTTTCCAGCACTGCCACACGCATGAAGGCTAGCTGACCATTGTGCATACATGCACGTCAGAAACACGGAAGAGGAACAGGCGACTCTGCGTGTGCCAGGCGACATGGCTCCACGTGCCACTTTGGGCACGCGTGCCATAGGTTCGCCATCACGGCTATAGAAGATATACAATTTTCAAAATGTTATCTGCAAGGAAAATGAAAATCTACCCTTCCTCATGTCTTCCTACTGCATAGAAAAATGTCAACATAGGGATAACTATCTGCCAGTTCATTTAATTATGATTTTATGATCACACAGGACAACTTTTAGGTTGAAGAAGAAATAAATTAAACTCATGGTATTAGGAGCATGAACTTTTAGCAAACTAGATATTTAAAAAGTGCATTTTAATGCCTAGTAGATTTATTATCACATAAGCTCTTGTGTTTTCAAGTCCACTACTTAAACAGGCAAAATGTTATTCTCAGCCATCAATTTAGGTTCGGTGGACTCTACTTCAGAAAAATATATGTTAGCCGATATATCAACATAACTATTATTTTAAAAGCTGTTTCCACAGAATACGACCTAGCTCTCTTACTTCTCTAGGGCAGTGTTTCTTAAAGTGTGGTACTAGGACCCCGGGGGGAGGAGGAGGGGAGGGTCCACCAACATCCTCTAAGCAAAATAAAATCAAAATCAATTATTTGCTATCCGATGTTAAAAAATTAATAACATCTTAAAATCCCACCAAACAATCATGAGATATTTAATACGGTAAAAATGTAACCCATCCAAACAAGAGCTTCCTGGGATCCTCCATACTTTGTAAAAGTTGGAAAGGGCCCTAAGAGACATTGCTCCAAGAAAAGGGTAATTCAAGATTTATATATTTATTTATTTTATTTATACGCTACCCGATTCCCAGATCTGAGCATGGAGAAAGTGATAAACACATGTAAAGATTCCTTACTGCACTGGGAAAATGTAACCCCAGGTGTAACTGGTACTTCTGAACTACATCTCCAAGTGTTCCTTACTACTTCCTAGAGTTCAGCAGTATCTAGAATGCCAAAAGTTACACTATGGTATTTTTCAGAGTATATAGAGATTTGTTATGGATATTCATTTCTGAAGAGCCTTCTTTAGAATAATCTTTAGAGCATTTTAAATAACGGTACTTGGGTTAATATTAAAATTTTTGGATAGATTTACATTGAAAAATATACAAGGCCAAGTTCACCCCAATTCATAATATGATAATATGGTACTATAGCAATTAGTCTTATTATTTGGACTAGATATTGGGAGGGGGGAAGGGAAAGTACATGCTAACTTCATAAGGGATACTAACTACCAATGTTTGCTTTGAATAACAGTAATAGTTTGAGTGAGGAAGTCTCCCCAAAATGGGGGTAAAAATAATTTGTATTTCTTTTCATGAAAGCTGTATAAATAAGGACTAATAATCAAGGCTTTCTTCTTTCAGAATCTCCTGCATTGTGGTATCCTTGCACAAATTTATCACAGGGATCCAAGTTTGGCAAAGTGAAAGAAATGTGCAGAAGAAAAATGCTACCTCTCCTTTGAATTTAGGGATAATTTTTTTGAGCTGTTTATTTTTTATGTTCCCACATTATTGGAATCGTGATATGAATTATTTTCACAAACTAATGAAAGCTCAAGTTATGTTAGTATTCTAGAAGGAAATCATTCTTCCAAGATATAGGCACTGAGTTCTTAAAGTAAACAGAAAAAATAAGAACGCACTTGGGGTAATGCGACTAACGTTATTATTGTGATTTTTTTTCTTTAAATTTTTTCCTTTAAATGTTTTGGAAACAAAAATGAAGCAGCAACTAGCAGTGGAGAAAAAAATGAAAAATTAAACAAAATGAACATGACTATGACCGAATCCACATAAATTTCACGAATAAGGCATAGCAAAGCCAATGGATGAGGAAAATTACTTTAGAAGGCTTCCCCCCCACCCCTTATTCTTCTTGCTTCCCACTGTGCTCCCCAATATCATCCATCTGGTAAAGAGACAAGGGAAATCAAGGAAACTGAAATGTCAAAAAAATAAGACCAGAAATTTTATATCTGCTACAGTCAATTTTGTAAGAGCAGGGGAGACATCTCTGAACAGAGTATGTACTATATTCTCTTAGGTTATGCACTGTAAAATCTTGAAAAAATGTTATTGCTTGTTATTTAGTTTAAAAGTGTTGGCATAGTATAATTAGAAATGAATTTCTGTAAATACTAGCAATTAAAATATAAGGAAGATAAATCATTTGGATGTAAGAAGAATGAGAAAATAGGAAACAACATTCTATAGACTTCTTCATATGTATAAACAAGCAAATTCCACAATTCAGTATAGCTTATTCCCAGGGAAATGTGTACAAAGATGCTAACTCATTACAGATGCAGCCAGGTCTATTTTCAGGATCATGCGGCTGTAGCAGAAATCTCTCTGCTGCAACCACACAGTCTTGAAAAATAATGTGGCTGCTTTAATAAGCTGAACAGAGTGCTTGTGCTCCTGTATATTTCAAAGCAAGTTTTTCCCAATTGAATTTAAAGAACCGCACAAACCGCTTCACTGGATAAAAATACATATGGCAGTATTAAAATATAAATACAAATTAGGAATAATATCAATTATGTTCATTTTGCTGAAACTACAGATTACCGTAACTGTGCAAATAGTTATGCAAATCATCATTTGTTCTTTTATCACATGGTAAAACAGATGCCACATGAAATAATATTAATGATAGTTATTCTTGTTGTTATTCTGACTTACTCTGCTTCTATCGTACTCCTTCCTGGAAGCAGCAAACAATTGAGCATTGGATATGGCAATACCACAGAAGGGAAGGTACATTTCCATTACCTAGCACATAGAGAAAGACAAGGTCATCAAATGTTCTTTGTGAAATTACATGTGTATCCGCAATCTCATTTTCATAAAAGATATATCACAATATCAGCTAATCTGACATCAAATTTACTTATACAGTTCCCTGCAGAGTGAAAATTAGAGTTCTGGGAAGTGGTGAAATCCAATTTATTTTACTACCAGTTCTGTGGGTGTGACTTAGTAGGTGTGGTGTGGCTTGGTGGGCATGGCTTGGTAGGCGTGGCAGGGGAAGGATATTGCAAAATCTTCATTCCCACTCAACTCTGGGACCAGCCAGAGGTGGTATTTGCCAGTTCTCCGAATTGTTCAAAATTTCCACTACCAGTTCTCCAGAACCTGCTGGATTTCAGCCCTGGTTCCTGGATAAGAAGACACAACCACCACCCCTGCCCCATCTCACTGGACGAAGAATCAGGCCCAGCTCTTTTTGTACCCAATTTTGTAGGCTGCAATTCAACTAACTCCTCACATATTTTCTAACATATGTTTCTTAATTATGACAATGATTCCCCAGGAAAATATTGTCATGGTAAGAATCTTCCTACTAAAATGCATAATCTTAGGCTAGACTCAAACCATGGCTGCCTCCCAGATCCTACACAATAGGGAGGGGGAGAAACCGCAGGCAAGAAAGACAGTTTGTGTAATGGTTGAGGTGCTGGCCTAGAAACCAGAAGGTATTGAGTTCTATCCCACCTTAGACATTAAAAAAATGGCTGGGTGACTTTAGCCAATTGCTCTCTCTCTCTCTCTCTCAGCCAATTCCCCTCAGAGGATTAATGTTGTGGGGGAAATAGGAAGAGGAAGAAATACAGGTACGATTTCTTCCTTAGGGTATATATTGTAATAAAAAAGGCAGGTTAAAGTATTATGACAATAACCCCCAGTGAAAGGTTGAGGTTGTGCGGTTTGCATGCTCTGAGGAAGATGAGAACTATGCCAGAGGTTCAATTGTCATGGGCAGGTTTCCTCAGAGAAGCCAAACAAAGAGTGTCTCTCCCATAAACAATATGGTGAGACATAACTACAGAAATTTATACCAGACAAGTCATTGCCTGGGTCAACAATGACCATACCAGGTATAGGAGTTCCTAAACATCTGGTCACAAGTGGACTATAGGACTCAGGACTGTTAACTGAGCAACAAGAGCTAGCAGCTGTAGGATTACTGGAAAAAAGGTGCTTACTCACCACAAATATACAAAGACTGAAAACAAAGAAATCATGATTTGCTATTATAAATCAAATCCAATGAAAAGAGGATATCTGAAAAAAATGCACCAGTTCTCGAAAGAACATTCAGATTCTGAAATAACAGAACAAATCAACATCAATTTATTACATGAAATAAAGTATTCAGAGAAGTAGAACTGGAAGTACATCAATGGTCTACCCAGGACAAAGAAATTGAAGTCTTGCAAGAAGTATGTCAGCCTCTATGATGCTTGCTTGCTATCGGCTGCCATAGTAACGGGGAGGGAGGAAGATTGGCATTTGGGTGGGGAAGTGAGCTGGAGTGAAGACGGCCTGTGGGAACAAAAAGGGAAGGATGCTCTCATGATCTACTGCGCAGGTGAATGGAGTTGTTTATACCCAGTCAAGGTCAACCGTCCTGGAATACCAAATGGGCAAAAACACCTGAAGATGTGCCCCACATGACACCATATGGAATGGGGATTGGACATTCAGCCTGGGTCCTTGGGGGGAGGGATTTGGGGAAACCTTATATATGTAACTTTCGTGCCTTTTGGTTCAGATCTTGCTTTTCTTTCATTACTATCATTTCAAACTCAGTAAAAGTACCTCTCCCCTACAAACATGGAATTGGGGTGTGTGTGTGTGTTCTTTCTTGGGTTCTGAACGGAGGCACGCCTGACAAAGTAGCTTAGACAGTAGAGACAAATAAGGGGGAATTGGTGGTAGAGGAAGCCAGCATCACTAGTGAACTGTTCTCATTTCCAAACTAGGCATCCTCTCCTTTATCTTCTTAGAAAGAACAAAGTTCTCTAATTAAAAAAAGATTGCTAAGATTGGATCAAGAGACCGAGAACAGATGAAATAAAGAAGAAGTTGAAGAATAAGGAAATCAAAGAACACCTGATCAATAAATATCAATAAACAAATTTAATACAAAATAAAATTAAACAAATCATTCAGGCTGACAACATCAGGGACACTGAAGTCAAGAAAAAAGTTAGTACTGAATATATCATTAGAGCGAAGAAGACCTTAAAGTCCAATCTCAGTGCAGGAAATTCCATCAAGGCAATTAACACTTGGGCAATTCTAGAAATTATATATGCAGATGGCATAGTGGACTGGACTCAAACTGAACTAACAGCTCTGATTAGGAAGCCAGAAAAATAATCACAATGAACCATGCTCTTCATCCAATGCTGTGACACTGACAAAGTCTACTTACCAAGAATAAGTGGGAATGGAATTTTGTAAGTACACCAGATAAGATGAAGAAGGACAATGGGCATTGGAATACAATTTGAAGGACAATGATGAACTGAACTGAAGCTAGTACACAGGAAGGCTTAAGAAATCAAACTGGCTTATAAGAAAGACCAAATGTAGAATAGAAAAGAGGCACGGCAAGGCAAAGTATTAAATGGCTAGTACATTAAAAAGTGGGGGGAAACCCCAATAGGCAAAGAAAATAACAAGACCTGGCAATGGCTAAGAACAGGAAACTTTAAGAAAAAGATAGAAGGGCTAATTCTGGCTATGAATTGGTTTAAAAACCAATGCATATAAAGCCAGGACTGAGAGACAGCAAATCCTTTCTACAGAGAAGCTGAAGAAACAGTGGAACACCTAGTTAGCAAGGTGTTCTGCAAGAAGATTGCACAGACTGATTGCAGACAACAGCATCACAAAGTAGCAACAATGGCACAGTAGAATATTTGCAATTAATACCACTTGCCTGAAAGCAAGAAATACCATGTGCCAACAAACAACAACTGGTGGAATCACAAAATAGAGAAGCTAATGAAGAATCAAAAAGCCAGTGGGTTCAGGGACTTTAGAATTCAAACAGTGAGCACCTGCCATATAACACCCCACATTTTTAACTTGACAAATTTTAACTTTAACAAATTTTTAATTTGATAAGAAAGCCAAAATCTTTGAATAATAAACTTTGCAATACTTGGATATAGCAGAATAAAAGAGGGGGAAAAAACCTAGAGAAAAATCACAAAATAGAATGTCTTTAGTACCGGTATGCATCTTGGTTTTTTTTGCTGAGCAAGTTCTATTTTGCTCTGCTTTGCTGATGTTTATTAAACAAAAATTCTGCTCTGATCTGGTTTGCACTCAGAATGAGGTTTTCTTTTAACTTTTAAAAAACTCAGTATGTGGGAAAGCTGGCCAAGGGGCCTTTTCTTGGATCAATTCAGCCTTTTTGAGTCTTTCCCATGGACCTGGTGGTACAAGCAGATGTTGTTTAATAATAAAGGATAATGCAGGCTATAAGCTGTTCCAAATAAAGCTGCCTTTTGCAACTAACTGATGGTGATTTTTGTCAATGCTAATGATGTTCAAGTGGTGCTCAAAATGTTTTAGTGCTGCATCCAATGCACCTATGGGTACTATTTTTGCCTATTTGCAACAATCAGCCTATTTGCAGATCTTTGTATT
Organism: Stegonotus admiraltiensis; assembly: GCA_032468215.1. Taxonomy (NCBI): domain Eukaryota; kingdom Metazoa; phylum Chordata; class Lepidosauria; order Squamata; family Colubridae; genus Stegonotus; species Stegonotus admiraltiensis. The sequence goes on from JANHZT010000292.1 coordinate 182,896, forward strand.
CTAAAGAAAAGGAATAATACTTAAAATCAAAATTTAAAATATCTAGGGAACGATAGGAAAAGATTTGAAAGCTCCCTGAGATGTTTTGTGGATTATACAGAAGCACCTAGAAATTCACTTGAATCTGGGTCCTTATTTTATCGACCTCGGAAGGCTGGAAGGCTGAGTGAACCTTGAGCCAGTCAGAATTGAACTGCTGGCAATCAGTAGAATTAACCTGCAATACTGCACTTTAACTAAAGCACCACCACGACGCTTAATAGAACTTGGCCAACTTTATCTGGGTTCAGAAACTAAGCAGTACTGGGCCTACTTAATGCTTGAACAGGAGACCTCTAGCGAATACTAATGATTTAAGCTTGACTTGAAGGAGATTTGACTCTTTCCCATGAAAAGGATGGTTTCAAATTTTGTGACTGATGAAAGAATAGCTCTCTACTGTGTTGTAAAACTTAGTTATTTGTTATCCTTCATTTATGATGCTCAAAAAAACCTAAAAAATAATTCAACAATAATTCTTGTTCTTCATCTAAAATTTGTATCTTTTACAACCAAAATTTGTATCCAGTTACTACCAGTTCTGTGGGCGTGGCTTAGTGGCGGTGGTGTAATGTGACTGGGTGGGGGAGGCCAGCTTTTTTTTTTTTTTACTTTTAAAAGCATTTTTTCTACAACCTTAAGAGGGTGCAGACAAAAATG
>JANHZT010000294.1:0-13050 GCA_032468215.1 Stegonotus admiraltiensis
AGCGAAAAAAGAATCCGGGATAGGGGCTTTCCTGCCTGGCTCTCCTCCACTCCCTGCAAACGGTCCCATTGCTAGCTGGGTGTGTGTGTGTGTGTGTGTGTGTGTGTGTGTGTGTGTGTGTGTGAAAAGGACCAATTCTGTGCCTCCAATGTAACCGTTGGCGGTGCTGTAATTTTTTCTGTTAGTGGAGCTCAGCTACACCTCCGCAGAAGACCCTCCCCAAAATTAAGATTGTTCTCCAAGGGGGGGGGAGGGAGGAGGGGCTGAGGGAGCGAGGACATTCATTGCCACTGTGCTAAAACATCTCTTAAGAACAGGATAGACTCGTAGGTCTGGAATGGACCTTGAAGGTCTTCTAGTCCAACTCCTTGCCCAGTGGCAGGAGACCTTGTATCAACTCCGACGAATAGTTATCCAGTCTTTCCTTGAAAACCTCCAGTGCTGGAGTACCCGCAACTCCAGGAAGCAAGCTATTCCATTGATTAATGGTTCTCACTTTCAGGAAATGTCTGCTTAGTTCTAGGTTGAATCTCCGTTTAACAAGCTCCCATCCATTGCTTCTTGTCCTGTCCACAGGAGTTTTGGAGAATAAGTCCACCCCTTCTCTGTAGCAGCTCCTCATGCATTGAAAGACAGTTATCATACCCCCCCCCCACCATTACGCAGACCCCTTATCAATTGCTATTATCTGAACTCTTTCTAGGTCTCAGCATATTTTTTTGTATTGTGGCAACCAAAACTGGACTCCGTATTCAAAGTGAGATCTCATTAAGTCAGTGCAGTACTATGGCTTCCTTTTATCTCGATGCTATCCCTCTGGTGATGCAGACTAGAACTATATTTGCTTTTTTGGTAGCTGCAGCACACTGCTAGTTCATAAGTGGCGATCCACACTTAACACCTAGATCCACTTCAGTTACTACTGTTGAGCTAATTACTGCCTCCAGGCAACTAATAATCTTAGTTGCTCTTCTTTGCACTTTTTCCAAAGTCTCAACAACTTTATTGTGGTGACCAAAACTGGATACAGTATTCCAGCTGTGGCCTTACTAAGGCTTTATAAGCAGTACTAATACTTCACATGATTTTGATTCTATGCCTTTGTTTATACAACCAAGGATTTTATTAGCTTTTTTGGCTGCGGCCACACACGCCTGGCTCATGTTTAAATGTCTGTCACAATTCTCTGTGGCTGCCCCAGCTCTCTGGAATCAGTTACCTCCTGAGGTCCGGACCATCCCCACCCTATTGGCCTTCCAAAAAGCAGTGAAGACCTGGCTTTTCCGGCAGGCCTGGGGCCGTTGATCTCGCTTTGCGATCTGGCGAGATCCGGCCATGAATGGTGTGAATGCGTTTTAAGGTTTTTAATGTGTTTTAATTTTTAAATGTTTTTAGAATGGTTTTTTAAAATGTATCGTGAGCCGCCCTGAGTCTTATAAATTTTAATTAATTAATTAATTAGTTAGTTAGTTATTTCCTTTTCCTCTAATTTTCTCTAGAATGTATTCAAGATGCTTTCATCCTTGGTGTTGTGTATTTCTGTAGAGATAGTGATTCCTCACATACAATACAATTTTCCCTACTATTTGTTGGTTCTGGGTTTTTTTAAAAACAATTTCTATCCTCCTAGTTGTAGTTCTAATCATGAGTTCTATCCCAAGTTTCCGTAATGGCAACAATATGGTACCTGTTCTCATGTATTGGATTTCAAGTTCACCTCATTTGTTTCCCATTACTTTGAGCAGTAGTATATGTAGGCATCTAAGTGCTTTATGGCTGACCTTCCATATGCTCCCTAATTGTGTTTTATACCTAAATTCACCTTCCTTCTCTCCATTTCCTTTCTTGGTTTTTTTGTTGTCTGATTGATTCTGTAGTTTTAACTGGGGTTTTAAATTGTTTGTGGGGTTTTTTATTCGGCTGATGTACCTAATATTTTCTTTTAAAATGCTTTTTAATTTTTGTATGTATATGTATTTATTTGGCTGTTCATCACCCTGAGTCCAGTCGGAGAAGGGCGGTATATAAATTTAATAAAATCTAAAATCTAAATCTAAATCTTATCTTTGCGATTAGGTCCTAAAGATTCGTCTCTTTCCTTTCCAATTTTAATTTTAAGCTTTTCAGATAAGCCAAGCCAATTGTTTTCCAAACGCATTCTTCCCGGTTCTTCTGAGGTGTAGCCTGCACCAAAATCAATTGATAAAACATCAACTTTGCTCCACTCCAGAGTTAGATTAAATTGAATTAGATTAAATGACCAGTTTCTCAATGAGAATGTTCTGTGTAATCTCCTGAGTTTTTCTTTTTCACTTTAGATGTAATAGTTGGAGACCTTTTGAGGGCTGAATGGCTTGAAAAACTTCTCCTGGCCTCGCTGTGCAACTCATTCAGATCCCAGGTCTGAAAAGTCCTTTGGAGACCCAGAAGATTTCAGGGCCCTTGTATATTCCTGTTAGAGAAGACTGGAAATGGATGCAAACCAGCCAGCCTGGGAGGGAGTAGGAAAAAGCCCTACTGCTGCTCGGTTTGGGAACTCTGGGGAGGTCTGGGCAGGAGCCCAGCGGAAGATCCTGGAGGAAGCTCTTAGTTCTGAGATGCAACATTGGTGCTTCAGGAACAGCCCCTTTCAAGAGGCTGAAGGACCACGAGAGCTTTGCAGCCGCCTTCACCATTTTTGCTGGGGATGGTTGCAGCCAGAAAAGCACACCAAGGCTCAGATATTGGACCGGGTGATCTTGGAGCAGTTTCTGGCCGTCCTGCCCAGCGAGATGCAGCGCTGGGTAAGGGAATGCCGAGCGGAGACCAGTTGTCAGGCGGTGGCCCTGGCCGAAGGTTTCCTGCTAAGCAAAGCAGAAGAGGGGGAACAGGGAAGGTGCCAGGTGAGAGACACTCCTCTTAGGAAAAATAGATGGATTTTAATCTGTTTGAATTCTTAATTATCTGCCTAAGAGCATTGTTAGGATTAGTGATACAAGAAATGTTTAGTGAATTCATTGATTTATTTATTTATTTTCATGTATTTATATGCCGCCTTTCTCCTGAAGGAGTCAGGGCGGCGAACACAAGTTAAAAACAAGTAACAATAAAATCCCCTTTTAAAACCGAATTAAATAATAAGAACCGCACAGGTTCTTATGGGAGCAACGAGGCGCTCCATGTAACACCACTCCTGCGCGAGCTGCACTGGTTGCCGGTTGTCTTCCGGGTGCACTTCAAGGTGTTGGTGACCACTTTTAAAGCGCTCCATTGCTTGGGGCCTGGTTATTTGCGAGGCCGCCTTCTGCCGCCAATGGCCTCCCACAGACCGGTTCGGTCGCACATAGAGGGCCTCCTCAGGGTGCTGTCAGTCAGTCAGTGTCGGCTGGCGACCCCCAGGGGGAGAGCCTTCTCTGTTGCGGCACCTGCCCTCTGGAACGACCTACTCCCAGGGACACGTGAGATTTCAGATCTTTGGACCTTTCGTCGGGCCCTTAAAACTCATTTGTTCCAGCTTGCTGGTCTATCCTAATGCACATGGGGTAGTTTTTAATTTTTGTATTTGTGTTTTAGTGGAGGTGTTTTAAATTTGGTGGGCCAAACTAATTAATATTTTTAATTGGGTTTTTTAACTTTTGTATATGTTCTTTTTATTTTGGCTGCTCACTGCCCTGAGTCCTGTTGGAGAAGGGCAGTATAGAAATGAAAAGAAAGAAAGAAAGAAAGAAAGAAAGAAAGAAAGAAAGAAAGAAAGAAAGAAAGAAAGAAAGAAAGAAAGAAACCCAGACTCAGAGCCAGCCCATTTGCTTGAACATGTTCTTAACTCCTCTTCCTTGCCTGTATTTTTCAGGTTCCAAGGTCTTTCCTGGAAGTGGGTACTTATTATCCTGAGGAAATGGTGGTTCAGACAGATCCGTGGTGTTGCAGGGCTATCTCCAAGCAGAAAGATAAACACCAGGATGGTTCACCAGGTGATGCTCTTTCTGTATGGCAGAGGTTTTTGAGAGACATTCCAGTTTTTCTTAATTCTGTGTATCTTCTCTCTTGTGTCTAATTGTTAGAAGGTGACTCAACAAGAAAGAATTAATTCTCCTACTTTAAGCTAGAAGGCTTAAGTCTCCTTCAGTCCATACACTACCTTCCCATGATTCCTCATTTGCAGAAGACTGGTTCTTGTGGGGATCACTTTGGTGGTATTCTTACTCCTTCATCCCAACATATTTTTCTTTGTCCTGAGAGGCGGGGAAGGGAGCAATCTGTCTTTGACTTTTCTTAATAATTTAGATTAAATTCTAATACATATCCCTGCTAGACCATCTTGTGCCTTCAGACCAAAAGAGATAGAATTAATCTTTTTCCTGCTTATCTCTTTCCTTCCCAGGGACCAAAATGGAGTCACGATTGTTCACTGGATCATCTCCTTGTATTGGTAAAGCTGAAAGAGCAGCTGGACCTCCAGCTCAGGTAGGAGAGAAAAGATCAGGGGCTAATTTGGGGAAGCAGCAGGAGACCTCCATTTTCATTTGAGGTCTTAGCACAACATACTGCTGTCAAGATTCGAAGAGCGCTTTTGTTGTTGCAACCATTATTGCTTCTCAGCTTGCTAATCAACCAGGGGGAGGGAAGGGGGAGATGGAATGTAGGCTCCAGACATCAAGAAGACGAGTGTGAGAGCCAAGGACGCTTCAGCAGGTGTTTGCCAAACCCAAAGACTTTTTCTCATAACAATATAATGAGACTCAATTGAACAATGTGACCTGCACTAATGGGGGGGGAGGGAGAATCCTATATTTTGATTATGTAGGTTGTATGCTAGATCTGGTTTTGCCCTCATCAATGTCGAAATGATATACTCAATAAAGTTTTGCATTAAGAGATTGGATTGTCTCGACTGGCTGCTTTGGTTGGGTTCGTCAGTTGAAACGTTGACAACTGAGACCCGAAATGCGCTGACTGAGTCTGCTCATAGGGATTCTTTCTCTTTCAGAGTCCTGTGTCCTTTGACGAGGTAGCCATATATTTCACCAGTGAAGAGTGGTTGCTGCTGGATCCCAACGAGAAAGCCTCGCACCAAGAAATCATGTTGGAGACATGTGGGATCGTGGCCTCTTTAGGTAAGGGTTCCTCTAGAATTAAGCCAAAGCAAGAAGTCACTAGACAGTTTATTTACAGTTTAGGAGATTCGTGCAGATCTTGTTAAAATGTTTGCCATAATATGTATATTGTGGCATTGGATGCAACTAAGCTACAGCACATGTGACACAAGTTCATACACCACATCATGATGTCAAGACCTGGGCTGCGGGACACTGCATTGCTTTTTATTTAATTTGTGTGTCCTATTTTTAAAGTTGCTGTTCACTGCCAACAATGAAACAAGACCAACTATGCTGTCAGACGAAGTCCAGAGATGACACGGTCAAATCCTAATTGAATAATTTATTTGCTTACACCTAATAGAATCTTGCCAAACAAAAGCTATAGCCTACTCACTTATTAGATACCGGTATATCCTGAGAAATTCTAGAGACCCTGAACCTCTTCCCCCCTCCTTAGTCCAGCCTGGGACTATGCAGTGTCTTGATCTGAACCTTTCTCTGTGAAAGATCTGGGTTACCAAAACAACCTGTTTTTCCAGATGTACATTCCATCATATATGCAATTTTTTAAGAAGTAATAACAATCATGCTGTCATTTTTCTATTGCTTTCTCTGCAGATGCAGGCTAGGGACTGGGATGGGAACAAGTTGTATGTTTGTTGCATTAGAAGTATTGAAAGAGGTTCCGCAAATAATGAGACTTGATCCCTGGTGACATCCTGAATTTCTTGCTTTTCTAATCAGATTTTCTAATTGTCCTTTTCCTCATCAAACAGTTGATGATCAGGAGAATGAAGATTACCAAGAGCCAAGTGTGGTGCCAGAAGTAATCAAGATTGAAATAAAAGAAGAGACATCTACTGATACATTTGGAAGAAGGCAATATGAGAAAAACCAGCGCTACAACTGGAGAGAAAACTCCACTCTTGAATGTATGGAAATGGATAATCTCCTGAGCCCAAATGTTTCTAAGGAAAATGGGATGGGAAACAATCAAGGAAGTGGGGAAATATACCAAGCAAAATCCAATTTCAGTAATTACCACCTCAGCAATAACAGTGACATTATTCCTCATAAAATGATCCATACAGGAGAAAAAGCTTATAAATGTGTGGACTCTGGAAACAGCTTTCGATGTACTCATAATCTTAACTACCATAAGAAGATCCACTCAGGGAAAAAGCCTTATAAATGCACAGACTGTGGAAAAGGATTCGGTTCAAACAGTTCCCTTACTTATCATGAAAGGATCCATAGGGGAGAAAAACCCTACAAATGCTTAGAGTGTGGGAAGAGCTTCATACAAAGCAGTGACCTTACTTCCCATAAAAGGATCCATACAGGGGAAAAACCATATAAGTGCATGGACTGTGGAAAAAGCTTTAGTTCGAATAGTTCTATTAATTATCATAAAAGGATCCATACAGGAGAGAAACCCTATGAATGCATTGAGTGTGGGAAGAGCTTTAGCAAAAGCAGCGTCCTTACTGCCCACAGAAGGATGCACACAGGAGAGAAACCCTACAAATGCGTAGATTGTGGGAAATGCTTCAGTTTGAACAGTTCCCTTACTTCTCATAGAAGGATCCATACAGGAGAGAAGCCATATAAATGCATAGAGTGTGGGAAAAACTTCAGCAAAAGCTGTTACCTAACTTCTCATAAAAGGATTCATACGGGAGAGAAACCCTTTCAATGCATGGAGTGTGGAAAGAGCTTCAGCAAGAGCAGTGTCCTTACTTCCCACAAAAGGATCCATTCAGGGGAAAAACCTTATACGTGCACGGACTGTGGAAAAACCTTTCATGGCCGTGGCCACCTGATGTCTCATAGGAGGATTCACACAGGAGAGAAACCCTATAAATGTCTGGAGTGTGGAAAGAGCTTCAGTCATAGTGGTTCCCTTACTTCCCATAAAAGAGTCCACACAGGAGAGAAACCGTATAAATGCATGGACTGTGGAAAGAGCTTCAGTCGAAGCAGTTCCCTTACTTGCCATAGAAGAATCCACTCAGGATTCAAACCTTATATATGCAATCAATGTGGGAAGAGCTTTAGTACAAGCAGCTCTCTTACTTACCACATTAGTATCCACACAGGGAAGAAACTATATCAATGCACAGAGTGTGGGAAGAGCTTCAGGTTGAAAAGTCACCTAAATTCCCATAAAAAGATCCACACAGGGTTGAAACCTTATAAATGTATGGAATGTGGAAAGAGTTTTTCTGAAAATAGGACTCTTATTTGTCATGAAAGAATCCACACAGGGGAGAAAAAATATGCATGCATGTTGTGTGGAAAGAATTTCATGTGGAGCAATCAACTTACTTCCCATAAAAGGACCCATGTGGAGGAGATGCCTTTAGTGACTGAAGTGTCCTTAATTCATGTAAATGGATCTGCTATACTATGAAACGTTATAAAAACGTGCATGGAATGCAGACACAACTTTAGTCAAGAATTGCGAACTGATTCATGTTAAAAAACTTGATGTGCAGGACTCTATATCTGCAGGACTAACTTTCCCTGAGGATATCTGTCTGATGTTGTAAATTACTCAGAGGGTGCTCTAAAGCACTATAGAGTGGTGGTCTTACATCAGTTGGTCAATTCCACTTGTAATTGTTAATCAAATCCCCTGTGATCATAAAGCACAATGTGAAATTATTGCAGTATGTGATTTCTTGAAGCTTCCACATTGACTTTACTTCTGAGAAGCTGGCTAATTTAATTTCTGATTATTGTGCCCTGAAATCAGGGTCAGCTCTTGTGACTATAGAGACAGGTAGTCCTTGGCTTATTACAATTGGATTGGAACTTTCACTGCAAAGCAATTGGTCACTAAGCAAGTAACTGCAAATGTGGCCTTTTTTGCCTCGGTTGTTAAGTGAATCTGACTTCCCCCATCCACTGGCTGGCTGGGAAGGTCACAAAAGGTAAGCACACAGAACCCCAGGATTCTGCTGCAACTCTTGTAAATACATGCCAGCTGTCAAGCACCCTAAATTGCAATCATGCAGTGGTTGTAAGTGTGAAGCTCGACCGTGTCACTTTGTTCAGTGCCATCGTAACTTTGAAAGGTCACAAACAAACTGTTGTAAAATGAGGATTACCTGTAGAGATTTTGCCCAAAATAATCTATCCCCAACTGGCTCCTTCAGATTTTCCAACAGTGCCCCACTGCCACTGTAGCCAAGACAATCAGGTGGATGGCACTCTGTTAAAAAGAGAAGCCGTGAGAAGCTGCTAGAACCACCGCAAGTAGAAAAGATCAAATAAAGCTTAGAATACTCACTTAGGCATCCCCTATGTGGAAGTAAGAAAATGTGCCCAGAGACCAAGCAAAACTGGCCCAAAGTCATGACTTCCTATGGGGTGTCTTGAACCAGTTAAAACTGCTAGTATAATCCAAGATGTGTGAGGTTTATAAATTTGTTGGTGTGAGGGCCCACCAGAGATTCCTTTCTTTGTTCCTCTAATCCCCAGTGTGGATTTTTCCCTCTTATTACAGAAATAAAAGTTTTAAATATATTCCTTCCTACCTCTCTGATCATTGGCTACTCACACCAGAGGAAACAAACCTCTCACCTTGGGGCTGAGTCAACGCATCCACCCTGCAGTTCATCCACCTCTTTCACAGAGCCAGATTCTTCTTTTATGGCCCTTTTTTCCACCCTCTGCCTGGAGGGAGGGAGCTGAGAAATTTCAGCTTTGTGGAGACCAGGTTGGGAGACCATCAGGAGATCCTATGTCCTCATAGTCCCTGGAAAGGTGCCGAAGGCTTTCCAGGGTCTGAGGGGAAACAAGGCCCCAGAGTTCCCCTTGACGGGACCAAGGAGATCAGCAGAGTGTTGTAGGAAAGACAGGACTCAGTCAAGCACTTCAATGCAGGAAAGATTTGCACAGGTTCAAACGAGATCCACTGCAAAACGTCTGAACCCGGAGGGGTTTACAGAAACAAGTTCTTATACCCTAAATTACGTATACATATTATGGAAGGTGCATATAGTCATATATGGTAGAAGAGGAACTGGAAAACGCCTATGCTAGCCGTTTGATTATTGATAAAGCAGAAAAGGGAGTCACATGAATTCAAAGGGCGTTGGAAAGGGAGTTACATATGTTATCACACAATATACATGACATTCAGGGTGGAAAGCAGAAGTGAACAACAGGATGCATCTGTCTGGGTCAGTCTGCACTTATACAGATAAAAATATCTTGTGTCATCTCAGCAATTCCTTACTGGCAAGAGGAGGAACCTTAGTCTGAACCAAAGTTCGGGGCCTATAATATCAAGTATTTTTCATGTTAATGTTTATTATTATTTTTTTGATTTTATTTATATGCCGCCCTTCTCCGGAGACTCAGGGCGGCTTACAATGCGTTTATATACAATGCGTTTATTAAAAAAAATTTTTTTTGATTTTATTTATATACCGCCCTTCTCCCGAAGGACTCAGGGCGGTGAACAGCCACGAATAAAACACATAGAATACAAAACAATTTAAAAATAAATTAAATCAGTTTGGCGATATATTCCAATTAAACCCATAAATATGTAATTTACACAATTTAAACCCAATTTAAAATCCTAGTTTAAGCTAGCCCTGTGCCATGAGCCAAAGTTTGGCCTACCTCAAGAGGATCACTTCTGTCAAAGCTGCTCTCTCTCTCTCTTTGGGGCCTCAAGCTCAGGGCTGCCTCTCCTCGGTTGGAGTTTGTGTGAGAGAGAGAGAGAGTAGTTAGTGTATGTTTGTGTATGTCTTTCCTCAGAGTGAGGAGGGAGATTCACGCCCAGCAAAGAAGCGGCTGAGGTGATTCCGAGACGACCGCTTCCCGCCAAAACCTGACAGGCGCTTCTCGCCTGCCATTGGCTCGCCAGGATCACGTGACCCGATGGTGCCCCCCCCGCCCCCACTTTCCCGCCATCCATGTTCCACCCTCAGCACAACGCCTACAGCCTATAGGCTACCGAGGCCAAGCCGGGAGGGACAGCCTAGCTCGCTCGGAGCGCTACTGAGCATGCGCGACGCTCAGATGGGCGCGAGGTAGCCGAGCGTGCGGTTGTCTTGCGGGAGCTCCTCCGACTTGCTGCTGATGGAAGCGTAGAAGCGCCGAGGGGCTGTTAGCTCCACTAGAGCCTTCCTCCCGCAGCCTTGAACTGGCATCTGCCTTTCACCCGTTTTTCTCTGGAGAGGCGAAATTAAACCCCGGGAAAGCAAAAATCTGCGTCTCTTTGGCCTTCTGCAACTCACGGCTTCCTTCTGCCCTTCCTTTTAAAAGAAGCCATTCCTGATCCTCTTAATTGACTGAGCTTAGGAACTCGTTAAAATACACGCACACTAAGGGCGAAATGTATACTTGCAGCACTTTCGAGTGTTACTCTTCTATCCTTTATTAGATCAAATAAAAGCCATGGGGGTTGATCCCAAGAACAGCAGCAACTGAGACGAAGCTCCTGTGGAACCAAAGCTGGGTGAAGAGATGGAGAAACGGGGGATCCAAAGCAGGGAAGAGATTGGAGCTTTCTTGGGCAGAGAGCAATGGATCCCTGAGATCGCCTGTCAGGAATGTGGGGCGGGGGAATCCCTGAATGGCTAGTATGTGCAGAAAATCTGGATCTGGTGGTCTTCAGGCTTGGCTAAGTGCTTCAACCCAACTCGTGGCAGAGCACGGAAGTCTCTCCCTGGGGAAATGGAATACTGAAACGAAGGAGGGGGTGTATCCTCAGGAGGGGGAAGAGTACAGGTACTCCTCGACTTACAAGTTTGTTTAGTGACCGTTCAAAGTTAACAACAGCACTGAAAAATGATTTGGTGGCCCGACCCGAGAGGGGAGTGGCAGGTGCATGCATGCACATACACCTCCATTTGTGAGCGGTGGGTGTTTGCACACCCTGTACCCTGTGAATGGAGCTTAGCGTGCAAGCACCCTCCACTCACGCGAGTAGAGGTTCATGCGCAAGCACAAACGCTTCTCCACTTTCCTGAGTACAGGTCCACGTGGACCTGTCACTCACAGATGGAGCTGCACCCGCATGGGTCCACCTGCTACTAACACACCACCCCACGCTGAAACCGGGCTACCAAGCTGGAAAGGTTGGGTACTACTGAATTAGAGGTTCTAGGAGGAATACGGTCTGTACCCGGAGGATCCCGGACTTGCGCACCTTCCACCGTGCCCTTAAAACTCTTTTATTCCAGCAAGCTGGGCTGGCCTAATTTTAAGAGTTTTAAATTTTAAATTGGATTTTAATAGGGTTCTTAATTGTGGGCTAAAATATTTAATTTGATTTTAATTGTCTTTTAACTTGTATTTATGTATTTTACCTTGGCTGTTCACCGCCCTGAGTCCTCCGGGAGAAGGGCGGTATATAAATATAGTAAGTAAGTAAGTAAATAAATAAGTAAGTAAGTTAGGTAAGTAAGTAAGTAAATAAATAAATAAATAAATAAATACCCCAGTCAGGCAAAGGGGTTCCTTTCACAGATGCTCAGGTTTTGTCCCTCCTCGTCTGAAGTCAGGGAAACTTAGTCTTCACGTCTGGAAGATTCGTCATGTCTTTTTCACATGGCTGAGCTCACTTACCCAAGCATCTCAACTGCACCGCCTTTGGATGCCTTCCCCTCACTGGACATCACCTCCAGGAACTCTGGGCCCTCCCCAAGTCCCAGTGCAAAAGAGGAGGCGCACAAAAGGTCCAACAGAATTTTATTCGAAGGGATCCAAAAGGCCCGAATCGCAGGCCTGGGGACCGGCCGGCCCACCCTTCCCTCCGCGCTGCCCCTTCAGGTCTTGACAGACACTTTGCCCTGGGTCCGCTGGAACTCCTGCTGCAGCCGGCCCAGGGCCTCCCGATGCTGCTCTGACTTCCGCTCGTAGTCCTGAATCTGAGCCTCGTAGCGTTTGCTGCAGAGAGAAAATTGGGCAGCTGAGCGCCTGAGCACGGGGAGAAGCTCCAGAAGAGCTGTGGGGACCCCGAGGTAGACTACCTCGGGAGCTGGAGGCCCTACCCAGGAACCCCTGCCCACTTACATCTCCCCTGTGATGTACTCCAGCCTCTTTCCCACGGTTGCTTTGGCTTCCTCCGTGTCCTGCTTCACCAGCACTGGCCCGATGAGCTTGTAGACAGAGTTAGAGGAGTCTAGCAGGTCCAATTCCTGGAGGGGGAGAAGGAAGAGGAGGAGGAGGGCTGTTGCCGAAAGGGAGCCCAGGGGAGGGGAGGGGAAGGGGGGACCAGCCCTGCCCTCACCTCCTTCACCACATGGTTCTCCGTCAACTGAGCCTCCAGCTTCTGACGGGCTGTCATGCATTTGCTCATTTCTGTGAGGAGGGGAAGAGAAGAGACACCCCCCTTATGGTTAGGGTCCTTTACCTGGAACCTTCTTGGCTTCCTGAGCCTGTTTCCAGCGGCCATACCCCCTCAGGTCCAGAGGAGAGGGATGGGGTTCTGTGGCCCCCCAATACTGCTGAAAGGCTCAACCTGTTAGATGGAGAAGAGCACTCAGGGGTGCTCACTCTGAGAGGCGGGTACTAAAGGGCGAAGATGCCATGGGGAGATGAGGGCGAGAAGGCGCTAGTGGGCATCCAGATAGCCTCACCAGCCATTGTAGACCCACCTTAACCAGCTGTGAGTAGATGTTTGGTGGCCACACCAAGTGTGGGACTATGGCTCCTATTGTTTTCATGCAGCCAGGCTGGTGGGCTGCTGGCTGGGGAGGATGGGCGCTGCGGTTCAACACATCTGCCTGGGCCCCGACTGGGAAGTTATTTTATTTATTTTATTTATTTATTTATTAAATTTACATACCGCCCTTCTCCCGAAGGACTCAGGGTGGTGAACAGCCATCAGATAAAACGTAACGATACAAAACTTAAAAACAATTAAAATAAATTAAATCAATTTGGTCCATATTTTAAAAACCCAAATTAAAACAATAGAATTATAAAATTTTTCAGGTATAATTTA
>JANHZT010000299.1:19579-30293 GCA_032468215.1 Stegonotus admiraltiensis
CCTTCCTTCCTTCCTTCCTTCCTTCCTTCCTTCCTTCCTTCCTTCCTTCCTTCCTTCCTTCCTTCCGTCCTTCCTTTTATATAACATCCCAAATTAGAGTCCCCTGTTCCTTTAGCGTACTATTAAGTGTGTGTGTGTGTTTCTAGGGGGAAGGAACCAATGAGGCATGAATGGTAATGGAGGTAAATAAAGAGGGAAATTTACTGATCTCTCCACCGTCTTTCTCAAATGTTTGGAGCACTGATATTTGGTTTTTAGGGCAATATAAATATTTATGCTGAGACCTGAAAAAGCTACCAAAGCTAAAGCAGAGGAATGTTGGGTTAGTATTTGAATGGTAAGGGGGAAAAAAATCCAAGATGGCAGCCAGAATGACGTCGTGGAAGCTCCTCCTGCTTTGCACGTATAAAAAGAGGCGGGGCTTCAATCCACCATCTGCTAATCATCTTGGATCCTTCTGACCACACCCTTAGACACCCCTGACGGCACCTTCAGGATTTGAACTCGGTTTGAGAGAAGCTTTGCCTTTTTCAGCTGAGATTTTGCTTTTAGTGCCTCTGAACATGTTCCGTTCCATCAAAGGAATATATAAGAGCTGGTGCTGTTTCCTTGTTCCTTGTTTTTGTAGCTATTTCATTTACTGCTGCTTTTGTTTACTTTTTGCCTCCGTTCTATTTCCTATTATTTTCTGCTCCAAGAATTCCAGAAATTTAAAACTTAGAGCAGAAACCCAGTGGTTACATAAGTCAGCACCCTTCTACATGTGCCTTCTAGTTTCATTTTATACCGAGGGACAAATCATGACAAAGATGCTTCAAAACATTCGACGGGACTGCTCACCTCGACAGAAGAGGAAACTTTAAAAAAAATCTGTTGTTATTCTCTTTATTCTTTCAAATCTGGATCCTCTCTTTTAAAATTGAGTTTAGAACAGAAGATCTAAATGGTTTGTAAAAGATGTTGGCGGGCAAGCTTAGCCATGCTGGCATTTCAATGCTTCCTGCATTTTCAAACAACCACAAAGCCCATCGTTCATACTGTGGTATTTCATGTGTAGTGTAGAGAATGTGCTAATCGCCTTATTGAGGTCTGAGGGCTAAAAGACCCTTCCTCGTCATTGCAAAGATGCTTTACTGACATAAAAACAGAGAAAACAGAGTGCAGAGAGCCTGACCTTTGGGTGTTTTGCTTGTTTGCTTTGCTTTTCTTTTCTTTTCTTTTTAATTAATTAATTATTAACTTTCCATTTATTTTTTTATTATTATGGTTTGATGCACAGTCAACCGGGCTGAATTTGGCATTTTTGTCCATCTATCCAGTCCTATCCAAGGACCGGGGAGAGGCCAATATGTATGTCTGATGGTTTTAGAGTAATGTTGCAGGATTTAAGCTGTTCCAAGGAAGGCTGCCTTTTGCAATTAACTGATGGTGAATTTGTCAATGCCGATTACTATTTTTTTATTTTATTTTATTCTATTTTTATTTTTTTAATTTTGTCAGATGATAGATACATGTTTATCCCAAGCATGTTTAAACTCAGGAGTTAAGGGGCACAGCCTGATGTCGACTTCCATCCAGTAATGCTCTCTTACACCCCTTTAAAAACTGTACATAGAAAATAGCCTCTGAACTCCATTCTTTCTCTCAGTTGGGTGTGCCAAGTTGGACATTTTGAAAAGAACTGGCCATTTCCCCTTCCTATCACAGTTGGAGGCTCCGGTGTTTTTAACCATTCCATCTTAGTGCTGGTAGAAGTCTACTACCTAAAACGTGCTTCAAAATACACACACACACACACACACACACACACATATATATACATATTATTTAGCTCCATTGGCTAGTTATACTGTTATTTAAAGGGGTCACAGAGAAGGCCAATGCTTATTAAAATGGCGAAAGAGAGAGAGGTAAACTCATAATGGGCTTTTTCAAGTGGAACAATCATCTTATCTAATATGTTTGAAAATGTAATCCATTACGACTAATTACCATGTTGGCTTTGAGAAAGACAATCACATTCCCTGGGGGTCTCGGGAATGGCCAAACGGCTCTCGGCTCCCTCTCTTCATTGTTCTTCCCTGTTCCCGATCCTCTTCCCACCCTTTTCTCTCTCCCAAGAAAAATGTCGGCCTTCGGACATTAGTGGAGAGGGCTGAGGGTCTCCCTATCGGGCTGAAGCAGCAGCTAAACAATATTAGCCAATCATTTTTGATAGATGAAGCATGAAAATTAGTTCCAGAGTTTAACTGATAACTGAAACCACAGAGTTACATTCCATTATGGCAGCCTTAATTGATGAGCTCATTAAGGCCATTATTAGAGAAATTGATTTCAAATAGGCAGTTAAAACTGGCTGGCAAAAAGGAGAGAGAGAGAGAGAGAGAGAGAGAAAGGAAGGAAGAAAGAAAGGGGGGAAAACCAGTAAAGAGATACAGCACAATGTGAAGAAAGTAACCAAAATACATAATGAAGCAAGTAATTTTATAGCGTATTAGTTGCCGTGTGGATTTTAAACACTCGTTTTATGTACTAATAAAGCTTTTGTAGATGGTGTCCATTAGGGGAGCTCTGATTGCCGCCAATCTTTAATGCAGCCCTGCTACTAATTAATTAATTAACCCCCAGCTGAAGCAATCAATTAGTCATGCAGAATCAGCAGCGTAAAGCCACTCCAGGTATTGTCTAGCAGGAGCCAAATTGGGAGTTTCTGCTTGAGGTTGGCGTATTTTTCTTTCCATTGTTCTTTAGGTTAATGGAAACAAATGGGAGTAAAGTCATAGGAAGATTCTTCTGAAAATGACGTTCATGACTGGGAGGAATTGCTAAAGAAGCATTAGTGTAATAGTTCTCCTTCGTTGCATTTTTCATGGAATGTGGCTTCTAAAAGGACTGGATAAAAGGAAAAATTGCTTTCAACGTGGCTTGCCTTGGGCTAGGAAGGTCAACCCCATATGTGACCAGAAGAAGTATCTGAAGGCAGGTTGGCCCAGTTCCCTCCAGTACCCTACTTGCCTTCAGATCTCTAAAGTTCTAGAGGACCATTAGAATGTCAACTGATTGGTGCTTTCTCATTGTTTCTTTCCATCGTCATCGTCATCATCATCATCATCATCATCATCAT
The DNA here is from genome assembly GCA_032468215.1 of Stegonotus admiraltiensis. Taxonomy (NCBI): domain Eukaryota; kingdom Metazoa; phylum Chordata; class Lepidosauria; order Squamata; family Colubridae; genus Stegonotus; species Stegonotus admiraltiensis. Next base: position 22,704 of record JANHZT010000299.1, read on the forward strand.
CACTTTATTGCCATTGTACGTATATACACAGTATACCCATACAACAAAATTCACTTAACGACTAGTCCAAAACACATAACAATCTCCAAACACCCCCCCACCCACCACAAATTCCCCACCCCTAAACCACCCAAACATCTACACAACAGACCAAGTAATGTTGTCCAACAGCTCACTGATGGTGGCCCTTTAGTTCATTGTTGAGTGCAACTATAGCTCTGGGATCTTCTGCATGTGGTGGAAACTGGAGAAGCAAAATAAACCCAGAGGGAGGACAGTCTCTTTGTAGATACGAAGAAAGTGTGCCTGATGCAATGAGAAAAGAGGCCTCTAGCAAATGGTAAGGGGTTGTAGGAAGAACCTTGACGAACAGGAGGAAGAGAAGCAACCAAGATAACAGTCAGATAAAAGAAATTTGAGTCTAAAGCAGAAATGTAATGTGAGAAAGCATCATATGACGTGACCCTTTGAAGTTCTCATGAAGATAAAGAAAAGGAGAGAAGCATATTTAGACTTGCAAGATTCAGCTACTGCAACTGAATAATGAAAACGGTATTGGCATCCATAACTTGGGTTTTCTAGTTTGGTCAACCAAGGATCACCCAGAGGAAGCTGAATTGTTGGGACTTCTCCTTCTTCTTCTAAAGAAGCATGGATTGTGCCATGGATCTGGAGCCACGTGGGTCTCACCAGGTTTCCAGGATGCTTGTAGAAGCTTCTTATCCACTCTGCCTCCAGTGAGATGAGAAAAGAGGACTTGATGGTTGATAATGGATGGTGATAAGTGAATGTCCATTCTTGTAAAAATAAATGGTTCCCTCTTGACATAGAGTTTGTCTTCCTTCAGGGATAGATAATCCTTCTGTGCTTCAGGAGAGCATTAAACCTCTCAGATCTGCTGGGAGATGTCTTCTCTGCTATTGTACTCATTCTCACACATCAGGCTGAGCCATAATGTGTCTATTTGATCCAGGCTTAGTATGCCATGCGAATCTAGCCATTTAGAAACCATACTTTATGACTTAGCAGAACATGTGAATGCAGCCAGGGCTTGCAGGGAATTTTAAAAACAGGGACATTGGGACAAAAGACACTCGCCATAAGCCCCCCCCCAAAAGCTTAATATTAAACAAGGGAGGCCAACTGAAGAAAGAATATTCTGAAATGACGCCACCTAATCTACCTCGTTCCACTCCTCATCTTCTATTTAAATAACTCCAGTTAAGAGGGTGCATTCTCTTGGGCAGTGAGCTTTGTGGGCTTTAACCTGGTGGCATGGAGCGCTCCCGTGCCCAGCAAGCACGGGGGGCGGGTTGCGTGTCTCACAATGCCGGCTCTGGAGGGGGGATAATGGGGGAGGAATGGAAAAGCAGGCGGGAAGACTTCAGAATTGGGCAATAGGTGTCATCTATGGCCAGCAACATCGAATGTCCTTCTTCTCGTCTTCCTGCCGGGAGAAATGGCCTCCACACACTCCGTGTCTGATTAGTGGCTCTGTCTTTTTTCTTTTTCTTTTCGCTTGCAAACTGGAACTGCTCAAGAGACAATGAGTAGCATTTCAGGAAGACGTTTCAAGGCAAGGGGACGTTAATTACAATCAATATTTTGTTAATTCTAGCAATGACAGCCGAGCAGTAAAGCTAAACAGTAAAGGTGTTGATTTTTCATTTAAACCAATGGCTTTGTGATTAGTTCTTCAACCTCCTGCCAAACGCTGGGCATTTTTTTCCCCTTCACAGTTCAGGGAGTTCGCCCGCTTTTAACGAGCCTGACTTTCTCAAATATTATTTTGACTCCGAAATGTTGAACAATTCTGAAACGTTCTGGTGTATTTCAGATGAAATAACGGTTGTCATTTTCTGCTTTTACTGCTTTAATAGGCAATGCGATTGAAAATGGTCTATTAAAGTTACTCATTTGGACAAGATTGTCTTATAACCATTTTTTTTAATTTAGCAGTTCTGGAAACCCCGACCAAACCATTGCCATTTAAAATCTATTTAAATGCCTGTTTAGACAACATTTACACACTTCTGTAAATAAGGTTTGCTGCAGTGCTAAATATGGAAGTGCACCCAATGTTCTGTTTTGAACAATGATTCTCGGTTTTAAATTGTGCCTTCTTAAAAAAAAATGCTTTTAGCACCAAACTCATTGGATCAATCAGATGTAAAACTGGGCTTTTGAAATGAATGTGTTACCTTTGCTATTCACTGCTGATGAGGAAAAACAGATGAAAGGAGGTTTCTATGGAGCCTCCCGGTCCTAAAGGGCCTGGTTGTCCCAAGCATGCTTTTTTTCAGGAGGCACCTGGATTTTCTGGTTTTTCTGTGAAGACGTTTCATTTCTCATCCAAGGAGCTTCTTCAGCTCTGACTGGGGAATGAAAGGATTTATATTCCTTGCAGACAGCTTGTCAGATGCAGATCTGTACATTGGGGAAACAAAACAGCCACTTCACAAGCACATGATGCAACCTAGGAGAACAAATCCATCAGGACAAGATTCAGCAGTTCGTCAGCATTTGAAAGACAAAGACCACTCTTTTGAAGACAGCAAAGTCCACATTTTGGATAGAGAGGCACGCTGGTTTGAATGAGAGGTCAAAGTGGCCATACATGTTGAACAGCCTTCTCTCAAGAGAGGGGGAAGGATACGACCTCATCCATCTCCAGTCTACAACACAGTCCTTTCAGCAGTTCCAGGAAGGCTCCACCCAGTGGTGGTAATCAGCCGGTTCTATCCGGTTTGGACAAACTGGTAGCGGCAGCTGTGGGAGGCTCCGCCCACCTGCCACATCCCATTTTTGATGCTCTGCGGATGCACAGAAGGTCCTGCGCATGTGTGTAGGTAGCGCGTGTGCTCACATTTGCGAACCGATAGTGAAGGTAAATGAATAGTACCCCTGCTCCACGCCCATTTGTACTACTCAGGTGACCCTGAGGACACAGATCAACCTCCAAGTGGCCTCAACGACTCTCTAAAAAGGATGCAAATGACCAGCTGTCTGCAAGGAGTATAAATCCTTCCATTCCCCGCTATCCAGTTAGAGCAGAAGAAGCTTTTTGGATGAGAAGTGAAACGTCTTCAAAAAAAATTCAGAAAGTCCAGTTGCCTCTTGAAAAAGCACCTTTGGGATGATAAAAGGGAATGCGCATATTTTCACCAATTTTCAGTTAGCTCTATCCTTATAAATCTATAAACTGAAATAATTTTGAAGTGGTTTCATGAAACATCTCCTTATACTGACCTTTATCTCTTTCACACTGTCTTCATAGGCATACATTCAGATGTGCAGATTTGCACGACTTTTGCTAGGTTTTTTTTTTGCTTTTTATTGCTGAAGATTATTATAGATTATCCTTTTTTTTAAGGAGGCATAATTAAAAAAGGGATATTACCTGCAATGTCAAACTTCGTTACATTCAGTTTACATTCGACGTATACATATTCAACCGGTCTCTTAATTTTATTTTTCATTTTAAAAATTAGCCTCCAAAATGGAACTCAAAATACTTCCTTTTAGATCATGGCCAGTTTTAAGAGGACAAAGTGGTTTCAGAGCAAAAATTAAAACTACTTGTGAAATATACACTTGTTCATTTATAAAAAAAGCAGTAATGCATCATTTGAAGCAGGTTTTAAAGGCAGTTTACCCTGTGTTGCATAATACAAGATAAACTATCCATAAATGCTGTCTTTACGAAAATGCACCTGGTTAATCCTGCTTACCGTTTGTTTTTCCTACCCTCAGCTGCTGCTTGAAACCATTTCTGTGCCTTTTCTTCTTTGCACACCTCATGCACACAGTGTGACATAGATTGGGATTCAACATCTTTTGCCCTTTACTTACGAGTGAAAAGGAAAAAATGGTAGAAATTTTGCTTCGGTCCTTGTAGCACGGAAACATGTGCCTAGGGAAATCAGCACCTCTATTTTTTTCTTCGGAGATAGGTCAATCTCACATGAGATAAACGGAATCAAATTTCATTTTTTAAAAAAGAGAGAAAAAATATAAAGGTTGCTTTTTATGATTTGCTACTTACTTGCAAAAACATGAGTGCTGGAGGAAGTGAAAACAGAGGGCTGCTCAAATCACAGGCAGCATCTTAGAAGAATTTCCAGTAGGAAAAATACCCGGGAAAAGTCAAGTCTCAGATGGGATCAAAGATCATGTTGATGTGTCAACTTAGAAGCAATTCTGTTGTAAAGAGATGCCAGTTTGCATAAAACACAATGACCCGACCCAATTTGTAACCTGTTGTGGCTGGCCAGTGGCCAGCAGAGCTGGCAGCAGATTCGGACACTGAGGAGGTTGGGGAGGAACGTGGGCCAGTCCTAGGGTCTGGGGAAGGCTCGATTGAGGGCTCTGCATTGGAGGCAGAGAGGGGGCCAAGGCCATCTGGTACTTCTTTGCTGCCTCCGGAGTCTCCGGAGTCTGACATCAGCGAGGTAGAAGAACAGAGGAAGCCTGTTCCCAGTGTGCACATGCACAGAGCTGCCAGGAGACAGGAACAATTGAGAAAACAGGGTCGACTTGGGAGTAAGGCTTGGCCCCTCCCATAAGACATAAAAGAGAAGCGAATGGGATGTGAGCTTTTGCAGGAAACAATTAGTTCATCTGGCCAATTCAAGATTTGAAAATGCTGTTTGTGACTCTGTGCCAAGTTTGGCCTCGCCCTGCATCTGGAAATTAGCTCTCTGGCAGCGTTCCACATGAGATAGGTGGGTGTTGATAACCTTCCTCTGAAAAACTGTTTATAAAGCCTTGTGGACTGTAAATGAAAGTAATTTACAGCTGTATAAATAAAAGAGGTTTGCCGGGACTATGTTTGCGCTGTTTATTTTCTAAGGAAGCCTAGGTCAGAACATAACCTGAAAAATCTTGGTTCCTGCAAATTAATTAATGTTCCCAACATATATATTTAATCTCCAACCTTGTTTAGAGGATGGGAAAACATTGGATCTCTTTTATTATTATATCCTACCTTGCAACCTTGGCAACAAAAATAAACTTTGACTAGATTCCTACTCATAAAGTTGGAAGGGACCTTGGAGATCTTCTGCTCCAATCCCCATTTCAGATAAATGGTTGCCCAGTCTCTTTTTGAACGCCTCCAGTGATGGAGCACCCACAACTTCTGGAATCAAACCATTCTACTAGTTAATTGTTCTCACACTCAGGAAATTTCTCGTTAGCTCTTGGTTGCTTGTCTCCTTGGTTAGTTTCCATCCATTGCTTCTCATCTTGCCTTTTGCTGCTTTGGAAAATAGTTTGGACCCCTCATCTTTGTAGGAAACCCTCAAATATTGGGGATCCTACAATATTAAAATATTGGGGCTTCTACAGTATCAAAAACGTCTTGCTTGTCTTCCTTTTGGCAGAGAGATGCCCCTGGTTTCATAAAGAACGAAAGCTTTTCAGCCTGGTGTAGAAGAATTTGTGTAAAGCCCTCCTTTTCCTACGAGCATCTCTCTTCCAGAGCATCTTGCTTAAGGCAGGAAGGTATTCGGGGCCTCACCTGGTTTCGAGATTCCTCGTAGTACCAGTTTTGGAATAACAGCTACAGCTACCAACCCATCAATTCCTTGCAGAGATCCCTTTTTTTGATCAGAGCATCCAAAATGGCAAATTTGAGAGAAAATAACAATGGTTCCCGGTCATACAAATAGAGCCAATCTTTCTGCACCACCCATCTCTTTCACTCTGATCGGCCATGCGGTCTCTTTACGGCTTCCGCAGATTATCGTGTTTCTGTTTCGCTGGCCTCTTTGTTGGAGAAAGAAAGGCTCTGCGCATCCTGCAGAAGAGAAGAAGCCTTTCAGAAAAAGGGATGTCACCTTACTTTATTTGAGAGATTCAGTGGAAATCCTGACAGGTCAAGTTCACAAATCTGCTTGGCATAAGCACCGGTGCTGCCCGTTGCTAAATGGCCTTTTCTGCTCCGTTATTTCTTGTTCCACATTCATTACTTCTTTCTTCTCGGTGAGCCAAAAGCTCTCCAGACCTGACGTATGAGGCGTCTTAAGGACAAAGGAAAGAAGTTTCTGACATAAATGCCTCAGATGCCGGGACCATAAATTGTAACAAGACTTCCCTGGGCTGCCCATAATAAGTGAAGGCATTGGACTCTTCATTGGTTCTGTGGCTTGTTTATGATGCGACGCTGGGCTTGAATCACTTCTCAATTGGTTGCTTCAACAGATTGAGTTTTCATTAAAATGAGGCGTGTGTTGTTTAGCTCGCTGCTTCTCCACCCTCCCACCCCCAAGTGACACGGACTACGATCTTACGGCTTCTAAGACCTTGGCCCACCCTCGGTTTTGAGAAGAAGTGACCCGACTCACCCCCTGTGAAGTTTCTGGTACATGGAGCGTCAGGTTAAGAATGGAGAAAGGAAGTGTTGTTTTTCCTGTCACGTGGATGATTTATGGGATTTGTTACTGCAAAATGTGTCGATGGTCGCACGCTGAGAAGGTTTTGATTACAGGTTAAGAAACGAATGGAGAAAGATACCTCTGTTGTCCCAAAGGTGCTTTTTCAAAAGGCAACTGGACTTTGTTTTTCTTTGAAGAGGTTTCACTTCTCATCCAAGAAGCTTCTTCAGTTCTGACTGGATGGCAGAGGATGGAAGGATTTATATTCCTTGCAGTCCTCTGGTCGTTAGCGCTCTCTCTGAGAGTCCTTGAGGCCGCTTGCAGGTCTATCTGTGCCCTCAGGCTCACGCTTTTGCACTGTTCAGGGCACGGATAGATCTCCAGGTGGCCTCTGCAATTCTCAGAAAGAGCATTAACAACCAGATGACTGCAAGGAATATAAATCCTTCCATCTTCCATCATTCAGTCAGAACTGAAGAAGCTTCTTGGATGAGAAGCAAAACATCTTCAAGGAAAAACTAAGTCCAGTTGCCTTTTGAAAAAGCACCTTCGGGACAGCCACAAACTGGATGGCGGAGAATCTCCACAGACAGATACCTCTGTTAATATCAGTCTTGGCAAGCTAAGTAGAATCTTGAATCTGAGATGCAACGTAATGAATATTTGCTAAGATTCCCTCTCTCATCTTTTTAAAGTGTGCCTTCAAGTCATTGTTGTCACCTGGCAACCTCCTGGATCGGTCCCTACAGTTTTCTTGGCAAGGTTTTTCAGAAGCGGTTTGCCATTGCCTCCTTCCTGGGGCTGAGAGAAAGGGACTGGCCCAAAGTCATCCAGCTGGCCTTGTGTCCAAGGTGGCACTAGAACTCACCGTCTCCCAGTTTCTAGCTTGATGCCTGAATCACTGCAACAAACTAAGTCTCTTTATTTGGATACTGGAATAAAAAAATTGTCTATGTGTTAAGGGCACAATTAACATATCATGGTATTTAAATTTATGTATCATTCGAAGATATCGAATGATATATATCATTTACATACCATCCTCAGCTCTACATATTATCTATCATCTATCTATCTATCTATCTATCTATCTATCTATCTATCTATCTATCTATCATCTATTTATTTTTATTTTATTTTTATTGGTTCAATTTATATGCCGCCCTTCTCCGGAGACTCAGGGCGGCTTACAATGCATTAAGCAATAGCCTTC
>JANHZT010000299.1:69339-80210 GCA_032468215.1 Stegonotus admiraltiensis
ATAATGGTTTTAATTGTGGGCCAAAATATTTAATTCGATTTTAAAATATTTTTAACTTTTATATTTATGTGTTTTATTATGGCTGTACACTGCCCTGAGTCCTTCGGGAGAAGGGTGGTATATAAATGATAATTAATAGAATAGAATAGAATAGAATAGAATAGAATAGAATAGAATAGAACTTTAATTGATTTGATTTTAATTGTTTTTAAATTTATGTGGGATTTTAATAATGGTTTAAGTTGTGGGCCAAAATATTTAATTCAATTTTAAAATATTTTTAAGTTTTATATTTATGTGTTTTATTATGGCTGTACACCACCCTGAGTCCTTCGGGAGAAGGGTGGTATATAAATATAATGAATTAAATAAATAGAACAGAACAGAACAGAACAGAACAGAACAGAACAGAACAGAATGTGGAACGTGGAACGTGGAACGTGGAACGTGGAACGTGGAATGTGATTGGATAGGATAGGATAGGATAGGATAGGATAGGATAGGATAGGATAGGATAGGATAGGATAGGATAGGATAGGATGAAATTAGATTAGAATGGAACGGAACGGAACGGAACGGAACGGAATAGGAATAGGAATAGGAACAGGAACAGGAACAGGAACAGGAACAGGAACAGGAACAGGAACAGGAACAGGAATAGGAATAGGAACAGGAATAGGAATAGGAATAGGAATAGAATAGAATTTATTGGCCAAGTGGGATTAGACACACAAGGAATTTGTCTCCGCTGCAGAAGCACTGGGTGTACATGCAAAACAACAAGGTAATAATCATCATGATAATTAGGCAACACTACCCAATAATTCCATGAATTAATTAGGGCATCTTTCAGAAACTTCACACAAATACAGAGATACGAATGAGTAAATGCACCTTGTGAAGCAGCGTCTTGTTCCTCGTTTTTATTCCATCTCTTTCACCAAAAATGCCCTCTGAATCCCCACTACATCCCCAGTCCTAACTATTCTGTTACATTTGCCAACAGCAACATATTTTGCCTTGATAAAAAAAAAACCCACCTCACATACTGAAATAGGAATGTGGGGAAGAGATAAATAGCAAAAGTTATAGCCCAGGAGGGACGTGCTGCAGAAAAGGTATTACTCTATTATGCTCACTAACAAATGGCGCCTCCAGAAATCCTACATTTTTCATCTTATCAACTTGGAAATACATGGATATTCATTGCCGTTATACCTAACATTGTAAAAAGAGAGAAAAGATGTATATATTTGCTTTGAAATTCATCAGATAATGCCGGTAAATCACATGTCAAAATCTTTTTTTTAAAAAAGTGACGTTTTTCAAGACTTTGCTTGTGCGAACCTGCACAAAGCAATATAGATGGGATCCCCATTGCTGCTCAATCACGGAGACGAAACACCAGCACAAAAGATGGCTAGGCTTAAAAAATTATGATGGCTGCGACTCAAAAATGCATTTTTTAACAGCCAATTTTATTACAAAGGGCCCTATCAAACAACCTCTTAAAAATTACAGCTAACAATGCACATCGCTCATAGCCATGGTGGGGCACTTATTCACATATTGGGAATTGTTAGTCAAAATTTCATTTTTAAAACTTTGGTTGCCCAAGTGCTCCAAACCTTTACGCCCACAGGGAATAAACGTCAGAGACAATGCAGCTTGTTTCTCCTCCGCCTACCCATCATCACAAGCATTCATTCATTCATTCATTCATTCATTCACAATTAATGAGATTTTAGCAGCTGGTCTAACACCTCATCCAACTCAGTGATATGTCATCAAGCCAAGATGACTTTGAGGCCTGATAGATCCAGAATCTGAGATGCTCCTCATCTCCCTCTTCCACCTCTGGCATCAGAGGCTCTGCCTCAAAGCAGACTGGGGGAAGGTGGGGCAAGAGGTGCCCCAATTAGCAATCAAGGGTTGCCATCTAAAGGGACCCAGAAAATGCATATGACATCTTTTGGACTTCTACTTTGGGAGCCTTCTTCTTCCACACGGGAAGAATTTTCTTTGTATCTGGCTGCCTTGAGGACAGAAGCACCTCAAGGATGAAATGCAGGCGGACCTGTAGATAGCTGTTCTCTTAAGCTGGAATGAGTTTAACGACTGTCTGTTTTGGGGCAGGTATGTACTCCTGTGGTCCAGCAAATAAGGCAGCGATCAAAGTACTTCTTGAAAAGCACGCTGTTTCTCAGGCACCAGACTGTAAGTCTCACATGGCAAACATTTCTACTTTTGGTCACCACGATATGAAAAAGAAGTTGAGACTCTGGAAAGAGTGCAGAGAAGAGCAAGAAAGGTGATTAGGGGACTGGAGGCTAACACAAATGAATAATGGTTGCTGGAATTGGGTATGTCTAGTCTAGTGAAGAGAAGGATTGGAGGAGACATGATAGCGTGTTCCAATAGTTGAGGAGAAGCCACAACCTATTCACCAAAACATTTGAGGGCAGGACCAAAAGTGGAAGATCATTAAAGAGAGAACCAACTTAGAAATAAGGAAGAATTTCCTAACAGTGAGAAGAATTAATGACTGGAAGAATTTTCCTCCGGAAGTGATGGGGGCTTCATCACTGGAAGCTTTTAAGAAGAGACTGGACTGCCATTTGTCTGAAATCGCATAGTGTTTCCAGCAGGCTGGAGTAGAAGACCTCCAAGGTCCCTTCCAACTCTGTGATTCTTTTATTCCAAACCTTCTTCAGAATCCAAGACGTTTTGTAAGGCTCCCTTAATTAAAGCTCTGCTCCTTTTTTAAAAATCAAAATGATTGCGCAGCTAATGTGGAAATAATGCTGATCTCTAGAACATTATGTATACCGGTGTACAGTCAAAGAAAAAAAAATCATTTTCATTTATTTCTTGGACAGCAACAGAAAGAAGAAGGGAGGGAGGGAGGGAGGGAAGGAAGGAGAAAATAGGATTGGCTGTTCTTGACCTCTTTGGAAACCTAACTAACTGGGTGTTTATTTTTACCCTGCCATTAATTGATAACACTTAATTAATCTGCCTTGTGAGAGATCAAATGAAGATTGTGTCCCTGGACTGGTAACATATATTGACTTTGTTATTCCAATTATATGTCTGACCAGACCAGCCCTTTGGTAGCAAACTTAACCTTTGAATTACCCTCCTCGGTTCACCAGTAGATCAGCTGCTGGGATCGAAGCAGGAAGACCTTGACCCAGGAGGGGCTCCGCTTCCTCTGCTTCTAAACTCCTCCCATCTGATGCACCCCCAGCTGTCTCGGGCTGCCGGCTCCTTCTGAGCATAATGCAAAGAGAAGGATTCGGCCATTGGCCAAACCGCTAGCACCAATGAGCAGATTGACGTGTTTTGTTTTGTTTTGTTTAAAAAGAAACTGGTTTCAGGTTTGGTGGATTTTTTTGCTGCTCTTCGTAAGAGGAACCTTTGGGCAAAGAATCTTGCGGTTGTAGCTACCATTTTTTTAAAAAAGTCTCTGCAAAAAAATTCAGATGGCCTGCAGCCGAATTTCCAAACCTCCTTTAGGGCTCTCTTTCAGATCTGTGTCTTGTAAAGTGGCGCTCATTTTAGAGAACAGCCCTTGCAAATTAGCACTAACTCTGCAACTGCAAATTATTTTTTCAGTTTCTCAGAAATTACTTCAATTCTAGACTGCTTGCAAGAATGCCAGAACAAAACGGAGATGTCCCATTTACCCATGTGTAATTTTTCTCTGTTATGTTCCCTCTCAGCCACAGACGGCTTCCACAATTAAGCTTACTTATCCTACATTAGCAACACTTGTTAATTTCATTATCATTAAAATCCCGCTTATTTCTCTTTTTGATACATGGCTATAGGTGACCCTCTCGGATTGACTATATTGGTTTTGCTTTCATTCTTCTTCCCCCCCCTCCATCTCACTCAGATTTCCATCTCCTCTTGGTGTGACCCATAGTGCCAACCCACAGGGTGCAAGCTGCTTATTTCAATATTTGAATGGCGGGGAATGCCAATCAGTACAAGCCATCCAAATGCAGGTTGAACCAGGACAATTAAAACTATGCTTTTTACTTCATTGAAGAGTTCTGTTGTGGAACCCTTTCTCAACGCTCTCTTCAGTGTTGGCCAAGTCAGAAAACAGAGCAAGAAAGGGTCTTATTTTCCAAAGCACCAGAAGGCAAGGGAAGGAACAACGGATGGAAACTTCCTAACAGTGAGGACAATTAACCAGTGGAACAGCTGGCCACCAGAATTTCTAGGTGCTCCACTACTGGAGGTTTTTAAGAGGAGATGGGCAGCCATTTGTCTGAAATGGTATAGCGTTCCCTGGTTGAGCAGGGGTTGAACCCTTCCCTTCCAGCTCTGTTATTCTGTTAGGAAGGGTCCTTTATTGTTGAAGGATATAATCACAGAATCTTGAAAGCTACCAGAGTTTTCTGCTGCCACCTTATACACAATGTTTTCCCAAGGCCTTTTCCCAATTCTTCTTTACTTTCTCTTTATTGTTCTTTCAGTCCTTCACCAACATTACTATATCTCTACACTCTTCTACACTACCACATCTGCACTTCTAAAAACCTGGAAAATACTAGATGGAAACATCTGGTATTTGCTGTTGTCCAGGTATTTAAAACCATGGTCAGTTACTCCACATTCTGCCCAAGTCTAGATCATCAGTACAAATAGAAAGAAATCATGGACTAGTAGAATGTCATTTTGTTCTACTTCTTACCAAAAATCTGATCCATCTCAGGCAATGAATAGTAATATTTATCCCTATTATCTCTTTTTTCCCCAAACCTTGAATATTAAAATGCAGTTAAAGTTTAGCCGGCAGATCTGCATGATTTTTGTGGACAACAGATGTTAGTCCTTGAAGGTAAGTTAGATCTAAGTCAACGCAAGGATTCTACTTTAATATTGCAGGATATAGCAGAAGCTTGAAAGCCTAACAGATGTTCTCTGGTTTCCCTTTTATACGAAAGAGAATCAAGGAGAGGAAATCTTGAGTTTCTTTCTCACCCATTCTTCTTCTTCATGGCAAAGTTGATGGTTTCATAATAGCTCCTATATCCTTAAAGCATCAATGTTGCATGTGGGGTTTTTTTTTAATAAAATAATCTGATATATAGGGGGACTATAGCATAGAAACCTTGCGAGTTATAGCTCTCTGTCTCTGATCCAATTGATTGGAAGGGTCTTCTTAAGACCAAGGAAGCAGCCACAGATAATTCCTCTCTGGGATGAGGTTGCTAGCTGTGTGGACCAAGAGAAGGTGCCTCAAAACCATGAGAGATAGCACTCTAATGGACAGTTACTGAAACCACCATAAAGTTAATAAAGACACAAAATTGCAATATCAAATCAGACAACTTCAAATAAGTAGCTTTAATAAGCCCAGTAATGGTATAATCTTTTCTGAAACCTATTTTGCAAAATAAAATACTTTCCTTATGTTCTTGTTGGAAACATAGTATTAAAAATTAGGCAGATCCTATCACTGATAGTGAGAAACATGTTGAGTGAAAAAAAAGTTAAGGAAAAACAATTAAGATTCTAATACAAAGTCATAAAAATTCTGCTAGCTTGATCATTTTTCTAAATTCTATTGAAGAATCAGGTAATGAAAAACATTAGCAGTATTTCATTATCCATTTTTATATGGTTTGATTTTACGTTACATTTTAGCTAATTTGTACCACAACAGAAAATTGTAGTTATTGAGTGGTTTAAACAGTAAATCATCGAACTAAGCTGAGTTCCTTTCTGAAGGCCTGGCTTAATAAAATATAGAATGAAGGAAAAATAAACAAGGAAAAACAAAAGAGGAAAGACCAGGATGGGAATATTTTGAAAGAATCTAATAGTTTTTCTAACTTAGAGGATAAGAAAAATCCAATTTCTCTTTATGCAAGAAACTCAGAACAAAATTTGGAAGAATGGTAAATACATTTGGTTCTTTGCACCGAATTAATAAGATCAATGGTGTCTTTTAGCTCTTAATATAGAATATAGAATCATAGGGTGGAAGGGAACTTCTCAAGCTGAAGAAGCTTCTTGGATGAGAAGTGAAACATCTTCAAAGAAAAACCAGAAAGCCCAGTTGCCTCTTGAAAAAGCACCTTCGGTTCCACTGGTTAATAAACAGAATAACAGAGTTGGAAGGTGCCTTGAAGGTCTTCTAGTCCAACCTCCTGCTCGAGCAGGAAACTCTATAACCATTCCAGACAAATGCTTGTCCAGTTTCTTCTTGAAAACCTCTTGTGATGGTGAGTCCACAACCTCTGGAGGCAAGACGTTCCATGGATTAATTAACAGAATAACAGCGTTAGAAGGGACCCTGGAGGTCTGCTAGTCCATCCTCCTGCTCAGGCAGGAGACTCCATACCATTCCAGACAAAGAGTTGTCCAATCTCTTCTTGAAAACCTCCAGTGATGGAACATCTGCAACTTCTGGAAGGAAGCCATTCACTAGTTAATTGTTCTCACTGTGAGGAAATTTCTCCATCATTCTCGGTCGGATCTCTCCTTAAGTTTCCATCCGTTGCTTCTTGTCCTGCCTTCAGGTGCTTTGGAGCCACCTGAGCTTGTATTCCCTGATTTAAGAAACGAGGCTAACCATAAAGTCACATGGGCTGGTTAAGAAGGATCCAGGGAGGAATAATGGAGCAAAACCCAGCAAAGGGTTTTGCTCAGAGCTTCCGAGGTGCCCCATCTGCCAATTTCAAGCTTCTTCGCTGCCCTTCCCAAATGCTAAAATGACCCTCCTGTGCAAATCCCCCCATTATGAAACCCCTCCCCGTGAGTGACGATTCATGTGGGAAAGAAACCCCCGGGGGAGAAGGCAGCCCCTTCCCCTTCCTTTTGTGCTTACTCTTTCAGGCCCAACCTCTCATAACCCAGCCCATCGCTTCCCTTATGTCTGCAGCCACAATTGTGACACAAAACAGGAAAGACACCCCAATTGTCGGAAACCAAGCTGGGATGTCAGATTTGGGAGGGCTGGCCGTCTGGGGAGGTGGGGGGTGGGCGATGGGGAAGGTGGGAGGGCAGTAAATCAGGCCGGGCTTGTCAACAGCGCCAAGCAGCAGAATTACTCGAGCGAATATAACAAATGGCTGTCATTGTGGAGCCAAAAACCTGTGATTATAATTATCACATCCTCAGTGACCTTGCATAAACTTTACTTCCTGTCCAATGGAGCATTTAAATAGGCTGCTGCTTCTGCCAAGGGACCCCCACTCTCTTTTTCTGAGAATACAGAGTCCAGGGAAGAAACAAGACCCCCCCTCCCAAATACAAACACACCTGGCCTGCCGGGTGTCTTACGGCTTCTGGTGAAGACCCTGAACACGGAAGGCAATTCTCGATGCCCTTTTAATTGAGATTATATGGCCTCCTCACCAAACCCAGTAGGCCTTTCTTGTCTCTGACTCCAGGTAAACTCAACTCAGCCCTTTGATTCATCTGGAAAGGTCTCCAGGGTTAAAACAACAGACAGACAGACCGAACCCTAGTTTCAGCTGGGAAAGTGGGACCATCCTAGACCAGGCCAAGTCCAAAAATGCCAGGGGATTTCTAGAAGCCTGGCACTCAATAGATGCATAGATGTTAACAACGTGTACATTCTATGCAAAACAGATCATCAACAATCCTGTGCTTGTTTCTCTGTGTCATATATGTGGGTATATGCATAATTTTGTATTTATTTATTTTGTCATGCTTATGTAGTGTAGATTAGAGGTGGAGACCCTTTGAAAGCTGTATGCAACAGAATTTCATTTTAATGTATGCTGAATAGTGTACATTCAAAGTGACAATAAAGTCATTCTACTTCTACGTCCATTCTTCTAAGCCAAAAAAGGGAACAAAAGGACCAAAACTCCTCCCCACCTGTAATCGGCACCCAGGTGAGCAGACATGAGCTCCAAGATTAATATCAGACCAGCAGTCAAGAAGTAAACAATACCCCAAACAAGGAACTGCCACTCAAACTAACAGGAAACAGCCCAACCAAAGAACCTCCAAGACCATCCCCCGCCAACACTGACAGGCCAAGCCACTAGAATATAAGATGACAATGAACCCCACTCCTTACCAGCACTTATGATATTACCTAGTTTGGTCATGAAACGTCTACAAGAAAAGAAGCAAGCATCAGGATTAAAAATAGATAGAAACCAGGGGGCAACCAGAGAAGTGAAGGTTTAAAAAGTCAGGATGGAATTTATGACTGCATGGTCAAATTCCAACCCTTTTTATATGTATTTAATTTTTAATGTGTATATTTTTTTATTTTATTCAAAAGATTAAAATACAAAAATACAAAAGGAAAAAAATGTAACAAAACAAAGCTAAAGAAGTACATTTTTTTAAAAAAAAACCTGTGAATTAAAAGGATGAAAAAGAAAAACCCACGTATTATTTCCCTTCCCTGGTTGAACTCTGACAAATCTATTGCTTCCTTGTGAAACAAGTCCAAAATTTATCTGTTTGCAACCCAATTGACCTGTCATACGTTACATATATGAAAAAAAACAGCAGGTTAAACAACAGCCAAGTTAAAGTTTAAGGCCCTGCATCGGTTTCTGTATTGCATAATGTTAGTCCTGCGAATGTAGCTTCATAGAATGTGGCTTCTATGGCGCACCAAGAACCTGTCCCCTCATTGCATCCCATAACTCTGCATAACATAAAAAAACCAGTCTCAATTATTGTTCTAGTTCACCATGGAATATACTCGGCTATCTCTTCATTTATCTTCTCCAGCTGATACGAACGTACAGTGAGGAATGTCATTCTATGCTAGACTGAACTCAATAAAATAATAAATAAATGGGGCCGAGATCTAAATCGGTTGATTTCCTTATTCTCCAGCAAATTGGCAGCCTTCGAGATTCGTCATTTCTACGAGGTGCTGCTGCTGACAAAACATCAGATGTTTGGAAGTGATCCGTCAATAAAGCCAATAGCTTAGAACTTAGAACATCAAACTTCATCATCACCTTCTAATGTAGAGTTGGAAGGGACCTTGGAGTTCTTCTAATCCAGTGTTTCTCAACCTTGGTAGCTTGAAGATGGGTGGACTTCAACTCCCAGAATCCCCTGCCAGCAGCGCTGGCTGAGGGATTCTGGGAGTTGAAATCCACCCATCTTCAAGCTACCAAGGTTGAGAAACACTGTTCTAATCCAACCCACTGCTCAAGCAGGAGATCATATGCCATTCCAGACTGTCCTGTCTCTTCTTAAAATCCTCCAGTGATGGAGCATCTACAACGTCTGGAGACAAATTGTTCCACTGGTTAATTGTTCCCACTGTCAGGAAATTCCTCCGTAATTCTAGGTTGTTTCTCTCCTTGATCAGTTTCCATCCATTGCTTCTTTCCTGCCTTCGGGTGAACAGGTTGAGCCCCTCTTCTTCGTGGCAGCCCTTCAAATACTGGAAGACTGCTGTCATGTCTCCCCTGGTCCTTCTCTTCACTAGATTAGCCATGCCCGGTTCCTGTAATTATTCTTCATATCTTTTAGCCTCCAGTCCCCTAATCCTCTTTGATGCTCTTCTCTGCACTCTTTCCAGAGTCTCAACATCTTTTTTGTATCGTGGTGACCAAACCTGGATGCAGTATTCCAAGTGTAGCGTTACCAAGGCATGTTAAGTTGGTACTAACACTTTACATGATCCCTCTGTTAATGCAGCCTAGGATTGCATTGGGGTTTGTTTGGGGTATTTTTGCTGTACAAACATCTTCAGAAAAATCAACTCTGGAACCAAAATTTCATTTTCCTTTCCAAGCTTTCCAGCATGAATGGTGTTGACTATCCCTACTGGAATAGCTAAAAAGAAGGTATCCATCAAATAAAAAAGCAGACTGGATATCTGCGGTACCTCCTTGGAATGGATGTATAGTAGGAACAGCCTGGCTTTACTCCATCTCTTATGGCATTTAATCAGGTGCAATTGAATGTTTATTATAAGCTTTCCTTGTTGAAGGAGGAACAATAGCCGCAAAGTGGGTTGCCAAGATGGATTGAGTTTCCTGGCCAAACAGATTTATTGTGTCTGAATTGAGCAGTGTTTTTTTCCCTTTGCTTGTGTCTCCTTTTATTACTTGAAGATGTAATTAAATACAACCCCTCTCAGAGAAGAGAGCAGTGAGAAACCCAGCACTTCCACTGAGGCTACCTCAAGAAGCGTCCTTAAAAGTAAACCTCCATCCCTGACAAATTTCTCTCCCAAATCACAATCATTTCATTTAAAACACACTCACAAGTCCATCGATCCTTTTCTGCATCACAAAGTAGACAGACTGGGCAGGAGGAATTGCGTCCTTCCTCTAAACACACCCAGGGAGGCATGTAAACATGTTCCTCCATGTGCCAACTGTCTGATCCAGGAGAATTTGTTATATGGATGAGTTATTGCTTTGTATTAACTTACGCCACATTGTAAATATACTTGGCATTGCTCAGTGGTAGGTCACCGCAGAGCCGATAAGGGGCCTGTTCTTCCAATGGCTAACCGTCTGCAGATGCCATCAGTGACAAACTATGAGGCAGAACATGACATACATAATGTAGAAGCAAGTGGCCATTAGAGTTTCATCCTGGATACGTAGCCTTTTAGACAATCTCCACTTGAAATGATCATGGAGGGGCAGAAAATAAATAAAACCATATTTTCTATCCCTCTGCAGCCCTTGCTCCTTTTGTTCTTACGAGGGTCCTTCGGTCATGTGACAAATCATTTCCATGACAGAATAAATTTGCTATGGAACATTATCTCAGTAGGGAAAAGGTCTTCGTGTGCTAAAGGTCATGTATTTATTTATTTATTTATTTATTTATTTAATTTATATACCGCCCTTCTCCCAAAGGACTCAGGGCGGTGAACAGCC
>JANHZT010000300.1:1379-12359 GCA_032468215.1 Stegonotus admiraltiensis
CCCCCAACCAATCAGAGCACAGCCAAGCCCCCTCCCAATCAGAACACACCTCCACCCAATCAGAACACAGCCAAGCTTCCACCCAATCAGCTCATACCCCCACTGGCAGCTAAAAAGAAGAAACAACCATGAGCACACATTGCTCCTAGAAGCACAAGGCCGATTCTACGTGGGAGAAAACCCGAATAACCAAAGATCTACATACACACACACACACACACACACACACACACACACACACACATAGTGGATCAGATACCATTCATCAGTTATGGATTAACCTTTTATTTGAACAGTACTTACAATAATTCATTGTTCAAATGTGTAACATCAGATATTTTTGTTTTGCTTTTGATAAAGGTATCACCTTTACCCACAAACATTAAAAAAAGCCTGGATAAATGCACACATAACTGGACACCCTTCAATTGCCTTTTGTTTCATTGGGATCTTTTTTAACTCTAAGAATTTAGAAAGAAGATATTTAACCAGAGATCTGGATAAATATCATCCAACCCTTAGTCTTTAATTTCTCCACTGCTTCCTGTTGGATGGTGTTATAAGATCAAACTATTTTTTCCATAGGTGACTAATCAAGAAGCACAAACAACAAACAGAGTGACATTAGCTATTTCAGTCAGAGAAAACTCATCAGAAATACCTGGATGTGTTATTTTTGTATAGATAGTTGTCTAGAAACTGATGAAGTTTGCCATGTTATGCATTTTGGATCCTATGAAATTGTGACAAATAAGTAGATTCCTTTGCAGAAAATATTTCCTGTTGCATCTATAGATCAATGCAGATGTACTTAAATGTCCATAGAGGAGTATAGCAATAGTCTGAAAGAAGGAATGCAAGATCAGTTCCATAAACCTGTTTAACCCTGAGAGGGAGGATAGCGAGAGAAATCTAAGATTGCTCTATCTAGATTCTCTCTGGTGTAATGGAGTGCGGGTGGGGGTGTTGACATTCTGCAAAAATAAAATATAATTCCATGAGTCTTTGCAGAATCTTTTTTTCTGGTCTGGTCTGCCTTGAAGTCTGACCATATTCCTAATTCCAAACCTGGTACCTTAATGCAAATTATTGTGGTTTGAAGTCAGCAGTCTTGACAGCATCACTGAGAAATAGACATGTGCTGCAGTTATTAAATCCTACTTTTGAATTTAGACTGCAGTTGAATTCACCCATGTTGTTTTGTGAAGTTGGTTAGAAAAGTTATGGATTCACTTCAAAAAGAAAAGCTTGGAACATGCAGGGGAACAAAAATAGCATCCATTTGCAATTCCTGAAAAAGCAGCTCATTTTCCTCTGTCCATGGCTACAGAACAATCCCAGAAAAAGATATATAAGTAGTCCTCGACTTATAACCAGAATTGAGCCCAAAATTTCTGTTGATAAACGAGACATTTGTTTTGTCCCATTTTACCTTTCTTGCCACAGTTAAGTGAATCACTGCAGTTGATAAGTTGGTAATCCGTTTGCTACTTGGCTTGCCCATTGACTGTCAGGTCGCAAAAGGTTATCACGTGACCTTCAGACACAGCAACCTTCATAAATATGAACCAGTTGTCAAGCATCCGGATTTTGATCATGTGACTATGGGGATGCTGCAAAGGTCGTAACTGTGACCTTTTCAGTGTTATTGTTAACTTCAAACGGTCACGAAATGAACTGTTGTAAGTTGAGGACTACCTGTATGCTACTGTACATGCATCCCAAAGAAATGTCTGGAATTCAATATCTAGTACTGTGTGGTCCAATTGGTCAATCTGTAGTTCAGTGCATTGGACGAACCAAGCTTGTGTGATTAAGTTTACGGTTCGGTAGGTTGCATGAATGCAGTTAGGATGAGTAAACCTAAGATAATGTGGTGTAACTATAATATACTCTAGAAAAAATAGATACAATACAGATTAAAATGGAGATCAATTTGTCTTTCTTGACAAATTGAGTAGGCTTCTACTCAATTTTCTTGAGTAGGCTTCTACTACTCAAGTACTGCACTTAAGGGGGGGAAAAGAACTTACATGGTGGCGCAGTGGTTAGAGTGCAGTATTGCAGGCTACTTCTGACTGCCGGCTGCCTGCAATTTGGCAATTCAAATCTCACCAGGCCCAAGGTTGACTCAGCCTTCCATCCTTCCAAGGTGGGTAAAATGAGGAGCCAAATTGTTGGGGCAATAAGCTGACTCTATAAACCACTTACAGAGGGCTGTAAAGCATTGTAAAGCGGAATATAAGTCTAAGTGCTATTGCTATTGCTGCAGTGCATGCCAGAAGCATGCTGTTTTTAACAACACATCTCTATATTAGACCTACAGTAACTTATAGTGTAACAGTATAAGTTACAGTACTTAACTTATACTTAACTTATACAGTATAAATACTTCAAATATAACAGTACTTATATTTAAAGGCAACTTTGCAATTTTAAATGTAAAAGTATACTGAATATTGCATGACAGTATGCAGTCCTTCAAGTTTCCAATTCAGTACTAGTTTCAGCAGCCCCTTATCATTGCAGTTCTGCCTTTGAAAGACTATTTTCTAAGATCTAACTTAGTGCCCTTCATGTAACTGGAGAAGTCAGCATTTTATTTACTTACTAACATTTTATGCTGACCACCTCCCAATGAATCTGCCATATCGGTATTTGAAATGAACTTTTTCATACCAATCCCTCTTTCACCCATTTTAACATTATCGTGGTTCATCACTATTTTGTAAGTTATTTGCATTCTGCATTAAGGCCTTTGGAAAGGTTTGGCCCTTGCTTGTTTGAAAACAGAGCATAATAGACATGCAAAGGCATGAAAAACATGTACTACACAGATTCCTACAGAAACATAATTTAATTTTTATTTATTGAAATTCTTTAAACACTTTGTTACATCAAATCCAGGTACCAAGTGGAAGCCAATCTTAAGTACTCCAACGCGAACAGTACAAGATAGAAAGGAGGAATGAAGGAAGAGCCTCTGACCAGCCTAAATACTGGTGCCCAGTTCTTAGAAACTCACATGTTGGCCATGAGCCTCTTAAAAAGCACTAAGATGCTAAATACTGCAAAAAGAACTTGTTCCATCTTTCCCTTAAGGTTAATTGTTGCAGCATGTAACAATGATGGAGTTCGGTGACGATATCCAGAGTTTTACCTTTGAAAGGAAATGCACCTAGTACCAAAATCTTAGTGTGCCCATATTCTGCAAGGCTGCGGCTTTAAAGCAGTGATAAAAATTTGTAGGGCAATAAAGCCGATACGCTAGTTTGATCTGGAATTAGTTGGCAATTTCCCAAGAAGGAAAAAAAAATATTGTTTAAGCTTCTGATGAGAGACAGCATTCGGAAAAAGGTACACGTGTTTTTTCATCACAGCAACAGTTGGCAAGAAAAAGCTACAAGCATTAGTATCTAACCTGAAAGGGTCTTTGGGAAAGGGCATACTCTATTTTTTTGCCCAGCTAATGTTGAAGGATAGCACTGGGTTGCTATACCAACAGTCTTGTGAACACTGATGAACGACATTATATGACTGGTACCAAAAAACAGACTTAACATGCAAAGGACAGCCACCGCTCAAGGTTAAAGCTATAGGATTTATATCTTCCAGCTAAAACATTTTTCAAATCAAATCAAATCATTTTAATTGAATAAGATTACAGAAATCAAATATACAGGCAAATTCAAGATACAGACCAGCTCCAAGATGTACACCAAAGAAACCCAACCTAATGAGATGGGTGAATCTACAGAAGAAAATACCCTGCCTGCAGGAAGAACACATTTTTTTCAGTGAACCTGAGTAGTGAGAGCAATAAATATAAAGAGTGTTAAAATGCAAGTCTCACAATGAAGCGGAAAGGACTTCATTTGGATTTGAGCCCATCATTGTAAAATATGATAGTTTCTAAAACCTTCCCAAGGGATATGTGTGAGCGTTCTAGCTAAGGAGAGTTACCTTTATTTCATTCATTGAATGCTAGAAACCCAGCTGTCACCAATCATTGTAAACAACTAGGACTGACCCTTTCTCCCCTTCCTTTGAAACAATCCCTTGCTAAAGGCATCTGCAACTCAAGTCTTCGATTTTTGGTTGGAAGTATTTTGCTGTCCCACCTTAATATATTTAATATACATATACACATAGGCACAATTGCAGGTTAAACGTTCAACAAGTCCTCATCGCTATCATCATGGTATGATGCAATGTTCATGGAATTCTGCATTTCTTCTTGACCAAAAGTGGGGCTGGTTTTGCTATTCTTCCTTCCATTAGGCAGAGCAGTTTTTCCACCGCCTGAAGGCTTATAAGCTTTGTTATGGTAAGGCCTTCTAGTGCTGCTCAAGCCTCTTGAATCAACATCTTTTGCTGAATGAATCTTCACCTCTGGTATTGTCAATACTTCATCCTCGCTGTCCATATCATCCACCGGAAGGGACATGAGGGTATCTGACATGGCTGCCTTTCGTGCTACGTGGCCATTTATGTGTGCTTCGTTTCCTGAACTGTGATTGGGTGTAGCTACTTCTTCCATGAGCCATTCTGTTTCATTCTCATTTACTTCTTCAGTATTTATCTGTTTAGTCCAAAGACACACAAGTAGTGAATGGTATTAAAAACATGATCATTTAGTTTACTGAAAAGCAAGGTACGTCTGATTTTGGAGAACTATATTTAGCAAAATAAGTGTTTTGCAGGTTCAATTCTTTTACTAGAGAGAATCAGGAACAAACAACGGGAAAACCTTTGCCTGAGATCTTGAAAAGCATCTGCTCAGGTTATATGGATCACTGGGCAAAGAACACAGTGCTTTATGGATCTCTTCAGTGGTGCTCAAATATCTGTGAACCCCTTTGAATGTTCAATAGTTTTGCAAAAATATGACCTAAAACGTGATGTATTCTTCACACAAGTCCTGAAACTAGATAAAGAAAGCTCAATTAAACAAATGAGTTTTACTATACTTGTTCATATATTTATTGAGGAAAATTATCCAAAACTACATATTTCTGGTGGCAAAAGTATGTGAAGCTCTAGGAATATAAGTTCATTTAAAGGAGAAATTAGAGTGATCGTGATCAGATGTGGGAAGTCTTTCCTTAAAGAATAGAATTCTGGGAATCCACTATCGAAGTCTAATCTTTACAATACAAATACGTGGAAATATGTAATAGCTAGAACAAAGGATACCTCTGAAGTCCTCTGAAAAACAGCTGATTCTCAACAGACTAGAGGGGGTTACAAGGCTATTTCCAAAGGGTTTGGACTCTGGTAAGGCAGATTGTGTACAAATGGAGGCAACTCAACTCTACCCTCCCCAAGAGTGTTTGATCCACTAAGCTCACACCAAGAGCAAGGTATATAATATATTGGAAGCTTTCAAAGAATCCCAGGGTAATGTTTTAGAAACTGAGGGTTTCTTTTTCATTGATAAATGATAAATGGCAGTGTTCATCAAGAAAACAATGAAGAATAATGGTGTGCATGGCAGGATTGCAAGGAGAAAATTACTTCTCTCCAAAAAGAATATTGCTGCCCATGTACAGTTTGCAGAAGAGCTGAGTATGACAGAAAGCTATTGGAAGAACGTTCTGTGGATGGATGAGACCAAAACAGGTTTTTGTTTTTTGCCTTGAATGAAAAAAGTTCTGTTGGTGAAAGACAAACACTGCATTCCAGCACAAGAACCTTGTCTCATCTGTGAAACATGGTGATGGCAATATCATGGTTTGGGCCTGCTTTGCTGCTTTTTGACTAGGATGGCTTGCCATTATTGTTGGAAGTATGAATTCTGAATTATTGTATGGCCAATTCTAAGGAAAATGTAAGGATATGTGTCCCAGAATTGAAACTTAAGAGAAAGTGGATCATGCAACATGACAACAGCTGAAAACACACAAGTCATAAAACCAAAGAATGATTAAATCAAAAGAAAGTTAATGTACTGAAATGGCCAAGTCAAAGTCCATACCTTAATCTAATAGAAATGTGGAAAAACCTGAGAGAACAATTCATGCGAAGAAGCCCCCAACATCTCTGAATTGAAGCTATTCTGTATGGAGGAATGGACTAAAATTCCTCCAAGCTGATGTGCAGACAACTGATCAACAGTTATCAAAAAATGTTTAATTGCACTTATTGCTACCCAAGGAAAGCATAACAGTTACTGAAAGCAAAGGTTCACGTACTTTTACCAAAATAGCTTTGAATCATTTCTTTCAATAAATAAACAAATATATATATTTGGCTTATTTATTTAATTAGGTTTTCTTTATCTGGTTTTAGGACTTGTATGGAAAACATATCGTGTTTTACATCAAATTTATGCAGAAATATTGAAAATTCAAAAGGATTCCCAAAGTTTTACGCACCACATTATTTGATTAAATACAAACAGCCTTGTTCCTACATAAAAGAATTTAGTTGTTTTCTACAGACAGGATGAGAAAGCTGTCATCTTCGCTTGCTAAGTATATTTTCTAAGAACCTGGCATGGAGACTGATAGGATGGCTTATATTTATAGTTCAGAAATACCCTAAAGGCCACCAGTTCCACAATGTGATCTAGAGCAGTGGTTCTCAACCTGTGGGTCGGGACCCCTTTGGGGGTCGAACAGCCCTTTCAGAGGGGTCGCCCAAGACCATTGGAAAACACATATTTTCAATGGTTTTAGGAATAATTTTATGGTTGGGGGTCACCACAACATGAGGAACTGTATTAAAGGGTCGCGGCATTAGAAAGGTTGAGAACCACTGATCTAGAGGAATATGCTGTAAACCTCTACACCTTCTCTTTCAAAAGTCTGGCTGCTTCTCCATTTGGCCCTTATTCCTTTTAAATGACACACAGCCATGCTTTCAGTATTTCCTCACAACTGTTCAAACATGAAGCTTTGGAGGAATGGAAATATTTTTATACAGTTCTTTCAAATACTGAACAATAGCCAAAAATCTCAACTGAAAGCTATCAATAAATAGTGAATGTAGGGCAAATTGTAAAATTCATCCAATTATTTATATTTCATGATTATATATAATTAAGTAGCGCTGATTTTAAACAGGATAAAGCTCTGCACACAGTTTAGTTATGGTTACAATACAGAGCTGTAAGCAGAATATTTGATGCACTTATATAATAAAATACCTTAGTATATTTATAAGAAACATTTGATGATCTCCGACAGCAGTTGACTATCTTCTGCTTCATAGATTCTCTACGAAAGAAAACATCAATGTTATACACTTTATATTCTGAGGTAACGTAAGTTTGGGAGTCTTCTCAATAAAATAAGCCATTATCAAGTTGCAAATGAAAGGGGGAAAGGGGGATACCATGTTTGAAAAAAGAAAAAAGAAAGAAAGAAAGAAAGCCCACATGTCAAGGAATAGCACTGCAGGCTTTGAAGAGGACCTTGATGGCAGACTAGAGGCAGGAGGCAGTTTGGTTACAGTGGATGACAAAAATAGGAATGACATGCTACTAGCAGCAAAGTTTTGACACCAATAGCAATTTCTAAAGATGCCTGTAGACATTAGCTCTTTCAAAAACACTTGTGCTTGCTTTTTTAAAAATGAGGCGTAGTCTGATATCAGAATATTGACCGGTACTATTTGTTGTGTGCTACCTATTAGAGCTGAGGTGGCACGATGGTTAGAATGCAGTATTGCAGCTAATTCTGCTCACTGCCAGCAGTTCGGCAGTTTGAATCTCACCGGCTGAATGCTGACAGCCTTCCATCCTTCCGAGGTCTGTAAAATGAGGACCAGATTATTGGGGGCAATATACTGATTCTGTAAACCGCTTAGAGAGGGCTGTAAATCACTAAGAAGTGGTATATAAGTCTAAGTGCTATTGCCATTTCTACTATCCTTTAAGAATAGTAATAATATTTAATGACAAAACCGTTCTAGCACAGTTTTATGGCTGCTGGACATGTTGTTTTCAATGACACTCCAAGCTTTCTGGCTTTAAAACTTTTCCAAAATGTTATATTGAGGAGTTATTGCAAAAGCAAAAATCTTGAGCATTCTCTTTTCTCCTACCTTCTTTCTTTTTTGTAAAGTAACAGGATCACAAGACATGCTGTGAGAATCACAAGAAGTAAACTCAATAGTGCTCCAACTGCTTGGCTTCTTCCTGAAAGGCCTTTAGAAAAATCTTCCACATACTTTCCATCATTTGTTGTTTCAGAGCTACTGCAAATGATTAAAGAAATGGGAATTTGAATTCAAAAGGTATCATCTGTTCTGCAAAAGCAGCCCTCCTGTTCTCTCTATTCTGTCCACTAGAATGGGTCTCTTTAACCCTTGGAAAGGTTTGGTGCAGAGAAGAAGAGACAAGTTAGCCTCACTCAGAGTACATATTTCTATTGTATTTCCCTAGACTCAGTTCATAAATGACCCTTGCAAACTTTTAATTAAATTTAATAATATATAAAAAACCTATGCTCAATTCTGAAACAAGAGATGAAGGTTGTATATCTTTCCATTATATTGTTTTTGTTTCCTAGTACCATTTGATAGTTTATTAGTAACCTTGACTATCACTAAGTCAATCTAAGAATAAAGAATAAAGTGTATCTTTTTATTCTTGATGAATGTATTTTATTCTCCTTATGTACACTGAGAGCATATACCCCTAAGACAAATTCCTTGTGTGTCCAATCACGCTTGGCCAATAAAGAATTCTATTCTATTTTATTTGGAAATTATTAACAACCACATTCCAATACATTCCTGGAAATAGAATAAACTATAATTATAAGTACTTTTTAAAAATTAATTATTTTAATCCTCCCATTTCAGAGCAGATTAATCAACTTCCAACCAAACAAGCAAAATTTCCCAGCATTGCTTTTTTTTTACTCAATTTTAAGAGACTGCCAGACTCCAGAATGACTTTGGGTAGCTTACAATTAAAAAACAGAAAAGCAAACATGGAAGTAAGAATTAACAAGAATTATTCTCATGAAATTTACTTACACTAACTGGCAAACCGCCGAGGTGTACCAGGTGAATAAGTACTGGCAGTCCATTGATTCATGAAGAAATTTTGGGATGCCTTCTTCAGCATCTTTATCACAGTGGAAGACAATAGTTGAGGACACAGATTTATTGGAGTCTCTGCCACATGTGGAGTCAGAGACGAACACAAGATCCAAAACATCATCTGCAAAGTAAGAAAAAAAGATAAAAAATTCACAATCAATTGTTGGTTGTGGATATTTTGTGGATATCTCAAAAGAGACATTCCCTAGTTTTTGGGCTGTTAAGGTGACAGGGAAGAAATGTACTTTCAGTCTTGCAGGTTTCCACAAGATACAGCTGCTGGCCTACTTCCTCACTGTGTGCCTACTTATTCTGTTGTAAATCCTTTCTCTCCAATCTCTTGTTTGCCAGAGAGGGAAGAGGGAGTAAAAAATGGGGCCAAGTACAGGAGCAATTGCCTATTTAAAAAATCACTCCCCCCCCCTTTTTCCCCCCCACAGAGCAGAGATTGCTTAAACAAGCAACTGGGGTGGGGGGCGGGGAGAGGAGGAAACCCAAATCAATTTCTGTGGGCAATCTCTCCTGTGCCAGACTACCATGTTTCCCCGAAAATAAGACCCAGTCTTATATTTTTTGAACCCCAAAATAAGTGCTTGGCCTTATTTTCAGGGAGGTATTATGATTTTGGGGCATGTGGAGCAAGACGGGGCTTACCTGATTTCCAGCTCTGTTTCCCTAACCCTAACCAGAGGAAATGGCGGACTGCACATGCGGTTAAATATTTTCGGGCAGGGCTTTTTTTCAGGGAGCAGCTTATTTTAGCGCTTGCGCTCAAAAGCGCAATTGGCCTTATTATCAGGGGATGTCTCATTTTCAGGAAAACGGTATTATTTTTCAAAAACTCCTCCCTTGTATTTCTGTCTATGTACATTCCCCATTGTGTGCCTTACTCCCGTCTTCTCCAAGTTCTCTGCTCTGCAAGCAGGAGGGGAGAAAGGTCAAGCACAGAACAAGTCATACTAACTGTAAAGGCAATCACATGACTGAGGGACATTGTGAAGGTTGTAAATATAGGCATTGGCCCTAAAGTTACTTTTTCCAGCGCCATCCTAACTGAATGGTCACTTAGCAGTTGCTAAGTGAGGACTACTTGTTCTTATTTATACAGAAAAGTTGCTAAATTCTCGCTTAGTAAATAATGCTCTTATTGCCTCTTGTGGAGGTGAGCTGGCAAGTTTATACATTAAGTTTCCATTCGTGTAATAACTGGAAGGAAAAGAGGTGAGTACACAAAGATTGATCTTTTTTGTT
Source organism: Stegonotus admiraltiensis (assembly GCA_032468215.1). Taxonomy (NCBI): domain Eukaryota; kingdom Metazoa; phylum Chordata; class Lepidosauria; order Squamata; family Colubridae; genus Stegonotus; species Stegonotus admiraltiensis. The sequence continues at coordinate 11,685 of JANHZT010000300.1, forward strand.
TTCCCACATTTGGTTTAAGAAAATGAAAAAACAGGATCTATGTGTGTAAAAAAATAATTTTTTTTCAACCATTCTCCTCTCAGAAAGCAAGAAAAGATGCAGTGAAAAAATTATATTGTATATCCAACAACTTATCCTTCACTCTGCTCTTCTGTTATTAAGTATTGCTTTTTCAGTTCTTTAACTTGGGAAGGCAATAGAGGGAAGATAGAAGACTGAAATGTAACTCGCTCTCCCCCCCTCTATATATATATGGATAAGCTTAAATATATATATATATAGGGATAAGCAGAAATAAGGAGCCATTTTATCTTCACTCCCTGGGTTAGGAAAAGTTCGGAATCAAAATCCCAAAGGTGCTTTTTCTTTGAAGACATTTCGCTTCTCATCCAAGAAGCTTTTTCAGCTCTCTTGAAAAGCGAAATGTCTTCAAAGAAAAACCAGAAAGTCCAGTTGCCTCTTGAAAAGCACCTTGTCAAAGACAACCATGACCTGGATGACTGAGAATTTCCATAGACAGTCAGATCAAAGAATTCCCACGTCCAAAAAATAGGACTGTTCACAAATTCTCAATGCCTCTCAATTTGCCTAAACAGCCAAGAATTAGAATTAGAATTAGAATTAATTTTATTTATATACCGCCCTTCTCCCGAAGGACCCAGGGCGGTGAACAGC
>JANHZT010000306.1:57082-67404 GCA_032468215.1 Stegonotus admiraltiensis
GCGTCATGATCATCAGAGGATTTTTAAAAAACTTTTAAAAGCATTTTTTTTTTTGGCTGAAGAGGTGGTAGAAAAAATGCTTTTAAAAATAATAAAAAAGCCTCTGATGATTGTGCGGCTCAGCTGGACATGGGAAGGGCAAGGATTTTTGCTACCGGTTCTCCGAACCACCCACCGCCATCGCAACTGGATTGGGCAATCTGGTCCGAACCGGGAGCATTTCACCCCGGTCCAGAGGTTGGAAACCCCTCATTTAGATGTTTAGTTGTGTTTTCATTGAGGAATTACTGATCCGCTTCTGAAAAAAGTCAAGAATTCTTAAGAACAGAGTCTGAAAAATCAATGTTGTATTTTATATAATCTCGGAGATCTGACAACAAAACAGCTTCAGAACAGATTATAGTTTTTTAAAAGACAACAGGCATTCTCTTCATGGTAACCTTACCTCATAACGGCACTTGCTATTCAGAGCACCAGCATTCGTTTGTTTGATGTTGTAAGAATCGCAGTAGCAATAGCACTTAAACGTATATACCAACCCTTAGTGTTTTACAGCACTCTCTGGGGGATTTAACAGTCAGTATATTGCCCACAACAATCTAGGTCCTCATTTTACTAACCTGAGAAGAATAGAAGGCTGAATCAACCTTGAGCTTGTTGGGAATGAACTCCAGACTGTGGGCAGAGTTAGCCTGCAATACTGCATTCTAACCACTGTGTCACCAGGGCTCTAGAAAGAATTTGCTTTAAGGAAAAGAATATTCATGGAATATCTTGTATGAAATGTACATTAGGGAAGCCATTCAGAACCAGAAAAAAACAAACAAACCAGTATTACACTGTTTTTAAGTGACATTAAGTGAAATAGAAAATGAGAGAAAAAGAAAGAGAGGATCAGACTCTGATATCTGATATTATTTGGCTTGGGGATCACACCGGAGGTGGCTGCTGGGTTGTTGGCAGACTCTATCTGCCCCATCCATGGTCTTAGTCTCTGCTCTCTACCCACCTATCTTTTTGTTTATCATATTGATGTATTCTTGTTGTCTTCATTGTTTATTTTATTTTTCTATTATTTTACTTCTGTTCTCCTTTCCTTTTCTTCCTTTTTATTATTGTAAGTTGCCTAGAGTAGCCCCACAGAGAGACAGTTAGCAAATAAATTTAACAAATAAAATAAATATCCATCTCAGTCAATTTCCTTGTATTACTAAGGAATGAGTCAGTGGTGAAATCTAAAATTTGTTACTACCGGTTCTGGGGCATGGCTTGGTGGGAATGTGGGCGTGGCCATTTTTTTTTTTTTACTTTTAAAACCATTTTTTCTACAACCTCTTCAGCGAAGAGGTTGTAAAAAAATGCTGTCAAAAGGCTCTGACAATCCCAGCTGAGTTGCCTGATCGGCAGAGGGTTTTTTAAAAAGCCATCGCTACTGGATCAGGCGATCCGGTCCGAACCAGAAGCATTTCACCCCTGGAATGAGTTAATGCTGGTTCCAATTACCTGTGTTCCTAAGAAAAAGTGGTAAACATTTTCATTCAAAATTAATATGTACATTAGGAGATGTCAGTCCTTCTGTAACCCATAGTAGAATCAATTGCATGTCTATTCCTCAGTAAGGAGGAAGTCCATCATGAGTTCTTTGCCAAGCAGAATTCAGTGTTGTTAATAATCAAATAAGCAATATACTCCACTATAGTCTACCCCTAAAAAGTTTTAAATCATATATAAGATCATATAAAATAAAAGTATTAGATAAACCTAATGGTTCTTATCTCAAAAACTGTCTTTAGCTGCAGTTTCTTCTTTTCCTCCTTTGCTTTCTTTTTGCTCCCTTCCTTTCTTTTGTTACATCTTTTCACATAATTGTTAATAAACCAAATGAACAGCTTGATTTAGTTTTGATCCGTTTCCAATTTCCAATTCTTGACATAAAAAGTACAAAATAGATGCCAATATTCTACTAGCAGCCAAAAAAATATATTGAGAAGATGCTCAACACTACCAGTTAGAGAAATTTGTTCATTTTTCTCACATTGCTTTTGTTATTGATTTGACTAATTAGTATTTTTCATTGGTGCATCAAAAAAGACAAAGAAATGTTTTATATGATAAACATAGAAAAAAATGCCGAACTATATATACAGCACATAGAATTCTCTGAGAATACAGAACTAACTTTGTGAGGAGTAAGTTTATTTGGATATTTTTCTCTTCTACAAACATCAAGCTTCTGTTTGTTCTTCTACACCAGGATTCTGTTGCTGTGATATTTTCTCCAGGGAGAATAGGCATTCTTTTTATTTTATGGAAAAGATGTTTATTTTATAAAAATGTGATAATTATGGAAGACAGATGAAATATATTATGCTGGCAGTTCTCCCTTGAGTTGACAGATCTTTCTAAAATGATCTAAAATGATTTTAACTACTATTAGTAGTTAAAAATAACTCAAAGGCAATTCCCACCCCTATCTCTCCAACCCAAGAAATGAAGGAACTAGTGGAGGTGATCACAGGATTGTTCTTGATAATCACAGAAAATGCCTAGAAGACTGGCAAGGCCCCAGAATAGTCTATATGTAAGTATTATTACTGTGTGGATCCTTTAGGAGGGTGCTTGAGTGGCAAACCCATAGGAATTTTATTTATTTTTATTTTTTTAAAAATGCACACACAATTCTAATTTTGTGAACTGTAAGAGCATTGAGAAAACATGAATTCTCAAAATTTTGTGCTGCAATTTGAGACATTCAGCTCAAGTGTACCATGAAATGCCCTTCCTCTATTATTCTAGACCTAGAGATAATTGATCGTTCATGTACAAGGCCTTTTTTTTTTAAGCTGGATGAGATATCTTGTTAGTCATACCCTCACATTCATTCAGTTTGTAAAACGGGAGGGAAAAAAAAGACTTGCCTACTTATCTTTTTGTCTTGACAGCATGAGAAAGAAAATCTCACAAGAATATATCTTGTGATATTTCAGAATTTCTCTGCATATGATTGTGCCCAGGAACAAATAGTGCTTTAGCATTTACATATCTTCACCTTCTGAGAAACAGAAATAGCACAGAAATGTTAAAAAACACAATAAAATGGAGAAAAAGCCATTTTCAGCAAAATATATTATATTGGAACTTGAAAATCAGTTTTCAAAGTAATTGTGCCCTCTCCCTTAGGATTTAATGGAATATTTTTTGTGGAAAAAAATATAAACATTAACTCTCATATTTAAATATATCATAGAAGGAAGGTACTTAAGAAGATAGGCATCCACCAATATCCATATATTCAGAGTATTAACATAGTGCTATAAAGGCAATCCGGACCATATTATTATTTTTTTTGTTTAAAATCTAGTTTATGTAAATGCAATAGATATTTTAATATATCTACTATGGAATGATGCTGGTTAAAATCTGTAATGAACTATTTATAACAACCCAGCTCGTTTCTTTTAAAAAGAAAATAAAGATAACAAGTTGACATATTCTCAATTCTTGCCTGAGTTTTCCATATCATATTTCATGCAGAGCCTTACCAAGTTACTGTATCTTTCACAACTGTGGAGCATGAGATGGTAGTGGAACCAAACTCAAAAAAGAGTCTTTTAAAATTTATATGGAGACTTTGTTGGCAGATCAGAAGATCATCCATTAAAATTTTGTTTACTTCTTCTTAACCTAAAAAGTAAGATGTACCCGTCAATAAAACAAACATCAAGCTGTCAGCCTTCCTTATAAATAGAACATATAAGACAGTAATAAAAATATAAGACATTGTGTTTCATGATTGATGAATAAGTTAAACTATTGTTCAAACAGTACAAGTTCATAATTATCAATCTGTGTAGCTAATAAACAAATGGGTATATTTTCATACTGGAAACAAATAGAAGTAGCTTGTCGTTGGCTTTTGTCAGGATTTTTTTTCAATCTATTAAGCTACTATGTAGCCCTGGGATTCCATTGTGGTCTTCATTCTAAATTATTAACTAGCTTTTATTCTGATTAAAACACACAATGTATTAAAATATAATGTAATGATATCTTAATTGTAAGCCTAGCTAAATAGACCAAACCAGGAAATCAACTTCCACAGGAAGATTAAAACTATGTTTATTAAGATGGGTATAATAATGCAACTAAAGAGGGAAAAAGAGGATTAAAGAGTGTTACTATTATGCTGACTTAAAGGGGCACAGAAAAATCAAAATCAAAAACCATTAGCTATTTTATTCTATGGCTTTCAATATTAAAACAGATATTTATTTATTTAGATTTCCTGTGAATAGGTTCATGGCATTTAGAATATGAAGCCTCATGTAAATAAATCGAATCCTTTCCAGAAAGAATAGAGTGCTTGGTTCAGCAGGGGTCCCAGGGACCAAACAAGGGTTTTATTCTATTCTCAGCTTCCTCTCAAATGTTGGATAGTCTGAAGACATGTGTCAGTTAGTCTGAAGACATGCATGCTGTTTAGTCTGGAAACATGCATTGTTCTCAGATGCGTTATTAAGATAGAATTAAATTGAAGCTTACCTACATGATGGATTATAGCAAACACCTTACTATGGAAAGGAAAATTCACTTATTACCTGGCCTTTATACCAAAGCATTGCTTCCATTGCTCTTCTAGTCATGTACAGAAGGGTAAAACAGGGATTTCCAAATATAAATTCATGCTGGTTGGAAATGTGCAATTTCTATAAGTCTTGATGGAAAGTAGTTGTAAATATTAGTGTTAGCTCTGTGACAAAAGGACTAGGCATTTATTATAGATTGAAATCTCTGTTAGCTATGGTGTGTTCTTTGACAAATATGGCAAATAAATAAAAAGGAGATTATTCTGATAACTTTATGATGAACAGAATTGATTTGACTATCTGCTTAGTAATCTATACATGGATAAATGACAAAAGAGTCAGCTGTAAAGGGGAAATGTTGGGAAAATTTGAAACATTTAAAGTAAACATCTCCATTTGGAATGCACCAGCATTAGCACAGCCAGTAACATTTCACATTGGATCATTTGTAATTGAAAGCTGAAAAATACGATTGTTGTCTGGTAGGAATACTTGTTCTTTGGACTTAAAGCTATTCTTTATTGAACAAAAATAGCCCTGAAATCAACGTGCTGTCTGTACTTTTAATTTCCAATATTCACATGGCTCATCACCCTGCTCTCAGGGAAAAATTGTTTATCGCTAAGCAAACATCATATTTTTTCCTCTCTGAAAGGCAGTTTTATAGAGCTTTATATTTCCAGCAGCTAAATGAAAGTGATCCAGTGTTCAGGCAAAAACTAGAGCAGCATGTCTTAGAATGTCATTTAAAATTACTGGAATTTTCATTTCATTCCGCTTTATTGTCTTTTCACAAAGTCATTGATACCAATAGCCACTTGCTGAACCAATAGCTTTAAGGGCATGACATTAACTCTGGCTTGGCATGTATTACATTGTGCATTGGCACAGCAAACACACACACACACACACACACACACAAACAGGAACAGGGGAAAGGTCCAATTCAAAGAGCATTCAAAGAAGGAGGTCCAAAATGTCAAGATGGAAGCCACATCCTTGATATAAGTGCATCATTAGAGAATTTCTATAGGTCAGGGCTGAACTGTGGAGTCCTTGATGCTCTCTGAGCTTGATTGTTTTCTTCCAGACATTTCATTACCCAACTAGGTAACATCATCAGTGCTAGAAGGATGTGGAGTTTGCTCTCTATCCATTCTATTCTAGTGCTGAAGATGTTACTTAATTGGGTAATGAATTGTGTGCAAGAAAACAACCAAACTCAAAGAGCACCAAGTACATCACATACATGATAAATGTAAAATGTGATGGGGCTTTGGTCACGCCATTGCACCCAATGTTTTGACCTTTTTAGTCCCCCTTGCAGACATCCAATTATGTATTATGTAATTTAAAAATATTGTTGCTCAGTAATAAAAAGGATTTAGTTATCAAAAAATTCTTCACAGCACGATTTGAACAAAGTCAGCTAATTAAAGAGCAAATCAGACCACAGAAAGACATGTTCTAAACAACAAATGTTATTTTATTTACCAAGTAGCACTGAAACAGATTTGTATGGTTTCATTATTTTTGGTTCTAGTGACAACTATTCTTATAATTTTACAAAATCTGTTCTTCTTCAACCTATGACTACTGCTGCTACTTCTCATTTTGTGCTTCCTGGTGTCACTTTGATAATAAACTATTTTAAGTAGAAGGGAAAGGAACCAATACACTAATTAACCAGACCTTGGCACATAATTTTCTACTCTAATGAAGATGTTATTGAAATTCTCGTCAAGACTAATGATCCTTCTTGTCAGCTAATATTAGAGGAAACAGTGTGATACAATTTTACACTTTTCTGAGCTTTGTAATTCTGTATGGTACATTTTTCTTTTTTCTTTTTTCCTTTTTGCCTAAGGGTCATTTTCTTGTCTGTTACAGCAAGCACATTGAGATCAGTTTGTACAAGCATATTGTTATTGGGAAGAGAGGGAGAGAAGAATAAGGAGGGAAAGGGAGCGTAGGGGAGAGGAGAGGAGAGGAGAGGAGAGGAGAGGAGAGGAGAGGAGAGGAGAGGAGAGGAGAGGAGAGGAGAGGAGAGGAGAGCTCCACTGGATTTCACCTCACAAGAACTCTTTTCTCCATAGAATAGTTTCTATGTGGCATTCCAGAGAGAGTAGCAGAGAGTTCAAGTTTTCACCTGCAGGAAAGCTTAGTGTATGTGTAAAAGTAAAGGTTCCCCTCGCACATATGTGCTAGTCGTTCCCGACTCTAGGGATCAGTGCTCATCTCCATTTCAAAGCCAAAGAGCCAGCACTGTCTGAAGACATCTCCATAGTCATGTGGCCAGAATGACTAAATGCAAAGGCACACAGAACGCTGTTATCTTCCCACCAAAGGTTTTTCTACTTGCATTTTTTACATGCTTTCAAACTGCTAGGTTGGCAAAAGCTGGGACAAGTAACAGGAGCTCACTGCAAGTCATTAGAAGTCTGGAAATATTTTTTTAAAGTTTGTACCATGATTCATGCACAAGAAGTAATTAACTTTTATTTATTTATTTATTTATTTATTTATTTATTTATTTATTTATTTATTTATTTATTTATTTATTTAGTCAAACGTACGAGATAACAGGAATAGATATGAACATGGATATTAATACAGGAAATGGGGACAAATAAATGGGGACAGTAGGACAGGGACGGAAGGCATGGTGGTGCGCTTATGCACGCCCCTTACAATGCATGCATTGTAATTCTACAATTATGTTTAAAATTGTACAATTACATATAAAATGCATTGCAATTGTAACATGGAGGTGTGAATCTGTTCCATGCTATTGTGTTCCATGTGGCTCCCTTTTAGAAGGCCAGTAAGGCATACATCTATTATATGGCTTTCTATAGGAACACAAAATGTCTCTGGCCCTTTCTTATCCTTTTAAATCTAGGCATCCTTTTCAAGCTCAGTATACTTCTATCTGCAACATTTTTCTACACTCTTTTCAGGGATTGCATTACATCTACTGCCCTGTTATATTTTTTGCCTAATTCTGTATTAGTCATGTTGGAAGTGGTTTATCGGGGCCATAATTCTAAATCAATGTTTGGAGCGGGGGGCTCCTCAAATTTTCATGACAGAGAAATGAAATGTAAACACTGCAGACATTTTGTCCTTTCCTATATTTTCAAAGATGATGTTATAACTGGGCTCTTTTGCCTAAAACACAAAACACAATGCAGTAATATTTGTATTTCTTCACAGATGTCATTGTCATTTTGATTATTTAAAATAATTTTGATAAGCTTGATGTTACTCTGGTAAATTCATCTGTTCATTTGTACTACTCTTATGGGTACAAGATATTTTGTGGTGTTTATAAGCATGAAATGCTGCAATAATTTGATAGTTGGAGTCATTCTGTAATAAACAACAATATAACCTTTAGATTGTTGTCATGGCAATCGTTTTTGTCTCTTTCTTTCTTCCTTTTTTAAACTAGCATTTATCCTAGTATCAGAAGCTACTTTAAAAAGCCAATAATCCATAATATAATTTAATTTAATTAATTTGATATTGTGTTATTTATTTCTTTAGCCAAGGCCTCTAAAATCAATGATATATCTTAATGTTTAGAAATTACAAATCGAGCTCATCGTTTCTTAGTATTTGATATTCCATATGAAACAATGTATTTGAAAACATAGCCTTTAAAATTAATATAAACTTTCATAGCAAACAGCATAAATATTACTTATTATCAGCTTTATTTTATAATACTCATAAAGCTGCAAAACATTAATAAAACATGAAATACCTTCTATGACTAAATAAACTGATTTGACTAACAAAATTCACCTTAGTTCAGTTCAGTGCCTTTTAAGAATCTCCTTAATTTAAAACGAAAGAATTGCTGATCAATTAAAAACTATAGCTATAAACTATAACTGTCCTGAAACTACAACTGATTAACAGTCTTGTTAATAAACTAATTTAAATTCATGCTTCTAGGCATTTTCCAAAGAAAACCTTTTAGATCAGGTGAGAGGGAATGGGTAATGAACAGATTTGTTGGCTTCTGTTTCATAAATTATGGCTGCAAAAATAAGGTTAAACAAGAAAAATAACAAGGAATCTGAGAGTGTATTTCCTACCTCAATTTTCCCATCAATCAGTAACAGATAAAACATTTGATTCATTCATTCATTCATTCATTCATTCATTCATTCATTCATTCATTCATTCATTATGTGCTATCAAGGATTGTCACCCTTTAATGATTACATAGATTTTCTCCATCATGATCTTTCCCCAATCCGATCCTTTAGTTTATCTCTCTTCTAACAGTGCATCAACATTGCTGGTCATCCATTTCATTCATTCATTCATTCATTCATTCATTCATTCATTCATCAATCAATTAATGTATCAGTCAATCTATTTAGCTGCCTTTCTCATCAAGTGACTCTGGGGAGTAAACAATAAATAAACTTGAAACAAATTTCAATCATAGTACAAAACTTAACATATGCACAATAGCCAAGAAGAATGATACAATCTATGTTTGTTAACACAGCCAGGAAATGAGGCCTTTCACATACTTGGGGGCCCCAGGAGAATGTTTCACAGAGTGATGCTGCAGCAGAAAATGCACAACTTCTAGAACTCACCAACTGGTGTTCCCTGACTTACAAGACCCAGAGCATACCCTTTTAGCTGGACCAGATTGGAAGAGTAGAAAAAGCTGCAAAAATGCAATTGATCAGAGAACTCCTAAGTCACGAAGGGCTTTAAAAGCAGCAATCAGCTGAGATTTAATATTATTTTTGATGTTGTTATTTGTCCCATTATATAAATAGGATAGTTTGGTGAGGATCCATTCGAAAATGGATATTTCTTTTCACAAGACCATCATAACAGAACTTTCTCTTTAAAAGGTTTGATTTGTCCTTCCTATATTATTTGTTATGTTGGCTGAAAAGGTAACATCAACAGAAAATCTTTACTTAGTAAACTCACAGACATTCACAGGTCCATGCTATTCTTTGATAGTCATACTGTATTTGGAGTATTGTGTTTAGTTCTGGGTAGTTTAGTTTTCTGGATACAATACACACACACACACACACACACACACATACATATATATACATATATATACATATATATACATACATATATACATACATATATACATTCATATATATATATATATATGTATATGTATATGTATATGTATATGTATATGTATATGTATGAAGAAATGACTTCCTTGGCCTTCCGGTGGCACCGCAGGTCATCGCAAGTCGCTTCTTTTAGGAATGCCAGCCTCGAATCACATAGAACCGCTATGACAGCATAAATCAGCTGTCAAGCGGTTTGGAAATCTTCTCCTTGGGAGAAGAGGGGAAGGAGAACAGCTGGGTGGAGGTAGAGCTCCTCAAATTCCCCAGGAGGAATTCTGGGGCTCCCTGGGTGAAAGCTCCCTAGGAACCCGGCGGAAGCTCCGGATCTGAGGCGCTTCTGCTATATGCAGAACAAGACGCCGCGACCATCCCTGCAAGCAACTTGAAAGGAAAACATCAATTACTAAAGCAGGCAAGCAAGAGCAGGAGGGACAAGAATTGTAAGCCCTGGACTTTAACTCATTATTACCATTGCTTTCTTCTGAGGCTTTTAAAAAGAACAAAGGAAGATGGCGCCGGGGTGTGAAAAAGTGAAAGTGGAAAAACGAAACTTAAAAGGGAGCGCTTGTTAGTGCTGATAGCCTAGCCCTGAACTATA
>JANHZT010000306.1:74919-85703 GCA_032468215.1 Stegonotus admiraltiensis
GTGAGATTTGAACTTGCAGTAATTGCAGGCAGCTGGCTTTACTTTAATAGCACTTTAGCCACTGCCCCACCAAGGCTTATTGAAACTCTTGGCAACTGTTAAACTATTAGAACGATAGAATTTTAGTTTTGCTGTATTGTATCATTTATTTTCTTATGTTCAAATTCATGATACTTGTATGATAGTTTCTGATGTATTCTGTTTGTATGAATTTAGTTTTTTTAGACATTTACTGAAATAAACATTACCCATTTTCTTGACAAGTGTTCCAGTTGTGTTACACAATTAATTCCACATACATTTAATTAAGATTAATGTTTTTTTAAAAAAATGCAAATGAATTAGGATAGTTGTCTAACTTTGCAGGCAATCTGCATGCATAATATTAAAGGTATAATAGAAACGAGGTTCTAATAGTTTAATGGTGTATATAAGCACTGTCTGAATTTCACCAGGCCCATCTAATGATCTTCACACTTAAAACACCAGATGGTGAAAAAAATTACAAGTATGATTAACTGAATGCACTTAAATCTTCCATTTTGTGAGAACTCTGATAAAAATAAGTTTTCACCTACAGGAAAGCTTAGTGTATGTGTAAAGGTAAAGGTAAAGGTTCCCCTCACACATATGTGCTAGTCATTCCTGACTCTAGGGGGCGGTGTTCATATCCGTTTCAAATCCGATGAGCCAGCACTGTCTGAAGACGTCTCCATGGTCATGTGGCCGGCATGACTAAATGCCAAAGGCACATGGAATGCTGTTACCTTCCCACCAAAGGTGGTCCCCATTTTTCTACTTGCATTTTTTATGTGCTTTCAAACTGCAAGGTTGGCAGAAACAGGGACAAGTAATGGGAGCTCATCTCGTTACACGGCACTAGGGATTCAAAACGCTGAACTGCCGACCTTTTGATTGACAAGCTCAGCATCTTAGCCACTGAGCCACCAAGTCATGTATATGTGTGTGTGTAGACCATGGGAAATAACATCACTGTGTAGAAGCACCATGTTTCCCTTACATGGCCTTGGCCCTTTACAAATTTGATCCTTTCAGGCTTATTTGCTGAGGAGTAAAATAATTCAATTTATAGATCATTCCATGTAAACCTATATAAATCTATACAAATCTTTATAAAGGACTGAAATAATTGCTTTCCCCCTAGATAGCTAGTCAAAATCAAGTTTGCATGTAAAATTTGTTTACTTAAAGATCCAAAGTAGCAAATCATTCTATTAGTTCTGCTCAGGCATGTTGCTGTATAATGACCATCTTATTCCAAGCACTAATTTTACCTATCTTCTGTGGTGAAAACTCTTCATTTAAAACTAGCTACAGAATTTTTTAACCTTTATGATAATTTTCAGAGTTTCCCCAATTACTAATGATTATGTGAGAATGCAGAAACAACCATCTATCCCAATTTTAATAATTTTCTTACTGGAGAAATTTTGACTGATTATGTGCCATTAAGTTGTTGACATATAGAGTTTTTTCTTCACGACAGTCTGTCCTAACCTGCTCTTTTGATGTCTTTGAGTCAACTTGGGACATTTGGTGCCATTGTAACTAAATCCATTTAGTTGGTCATCCTATTCTTCTATGTCTTCCTTTCTCCTTTTCCCACATTGGAGTAGTACCAGCGGTGAAATCTCCCTGGTTCTATTCAGCTTGCTGAACCTTTAGTGCCAGCAGCAGGAGGCTCCGCCCACCCACTGGGACGTCATCATATCCCTTGTTTAACCATCTGCTACAGCCCAAACCAGTAGCTAAGGTAAGTGGATTTCACTGCTGAGTAGTACATTATAGTGTATATACAAAAATCATTACATAGGGATTAATAATTATAGTCTTTAGCTCCATCAATGTAGTAAAAAGAAAAAGTGTCTCAGTTTAGTGTTCAACAAACCTAATTGGCTCGCAACAGGAAGAAAATGCCAATATATACAAACCTTACATGCAGATAATGGATAATAAATCTTATCTTGAACAACCGTAATATTCTTTATAGAGACAATTTGATCCATAGGGTACCTATTTGGGCAAGAGTTTCTGTGAAGGCAATTCTATCTTAATAGAGTAATAGATTATAGTGAAAATGTGGGACTTATGATGACTTATAAATACTTCTGTCAATGGATCTGTTAAGAGCAGCAGAAGTTTTACCTTAGCTTGTGCAATGGTTTCGGAAGTAATTCTGTCCTGTCTCCACAGGATATCAATCAGTCCATCAATCAGCTGTAGAGAGTTGCTATGCTTGCAGAAAATTCCAAACATCTCTTCCACAATATTGTCAAAGCATGCACAGCTCTATGTACACAGTGTATGTATGTGTACATAGATTCCTTTAAAATCCCATGCTGAATTTAGAAATTAGTTAATAATTCTTTTTCCTGGAAAACCTGAAAAATAATGTTTTTAATTTAAATATGATATAATTCTCAGGGTAAAAAAGATAAATTAATTTTAAATTATAAGGCTTGTGCTAAAGTATTTTGATTCTGAATGTCTGAAGGCAAATTTATTTTTTTAAGAAGATAATTGTGTTGGAAATGGTTTTTGAGTACAAATCTACACTGAAAGGAAAGACAGGAATTTAAGAATAAACTAGTGACATCTTTATTGTCAGAAATCTATACATTAAAAAAGTTCACTTGTTGTTACAATTTGTTTCTATTTTCATTTTTTTGCCCGGTGATTCCCCCTTCCACCACAGATGTAAATTTGGCTAAGATTAGTTTATGATTTAATAATGTTGTTTGATTTTTCCAGGTGGATCACAAATGAAGCATGAAAGCATATTTTAAAATTTAGAATCATTTTTCTTCATTTCTTTCCCGGTACAACATTAGATAGCTTTGTAGTTGCCCTTCTGCAGCCAGAGTAATGAAAACGAACAGGTATTTGATTATTATGATGAGGTAGTTAATCAGAATTCCATATGTTCTGTTATATAAATATTTAAAGTTTATTAAAATTAATCAGCATGGTTATAACAGATGACAGAAGCCACATTGCATTTTAAAGTACTAAATTCAGTTCATAAATATTGGATACTGAGCAGATGCTAGGAAAGTAAATCCAAATAAGTACAGTTATTGCTTTTTATACCTTGGAATAGATTCAGCTGATTCTGTAGAGGAATGAAACCAAACCATACAGCTGTTTCAATAATTCTTCTTACCTGCAGATATTTTGTACAGAAAAGATCATAACAGCAGGGTCACAATGATTTGCTTGGATAGTTGCACTACTAAGTAGAAATAAAATGACTTTTGGCTTTGATCAGGCAAAGATGTTGCCCGTACAAAAAAAAGACATTTTTTAGTGCAGGTGATGAGGGTAGTGAAATATATGAAGAAACCTTATATCATATTAAACTGATGGGATTTTTGGAATTCAAGGCATACCTTTTAGTCTCTGAGCCCTCTGTTTAAGAACTTGTTATTTCCTTATCTATGTCCTAATGTAATAGCCTGATAGAGTGACTGTTTCTTAATGGTAGAGAAGGCCATGCTCTCTGAAACTCTAGCTTATAATTGGGTTACCATAATATGCATCCATTCCTACTAAAGCCATGGTCAGAAAAAACTATGACTACTACGTAAAGCCTTTTTTCCCTGCATACAATTTCTTCTTGCTGCTGTAAAATAATTCTGCTGCCCTCAATCAATAGGAATAAAGCCAGAAGAGACCTTGGAAGTCTTCTAGTCCAAGCCCTGCTCAAGCAGGAGACCCCATACCATTTCAGACAGGTGCCTATCCAATATTTTCTTAAAAACCTCCAGTTATGAAGCACCTACAACTTCTGAAGGCAAGCTGTTCCACTGGTTAACTGCCCTCACTGTTAGGAAGTTTCTCCTTAATTCCAGGTTGTTTCCTCTCCTTGATTAGTTTGTCTCCATTGTTTCTTGTCTTGCCTTCTGATGTTTTGGCAAATAGGTTACTCCCTCTTCTATGTGGAAACCCTTCAAATACTGAAATACTGCTATCATGTCACCCCTAGTCCTTCTTTTATATAAACAAGCTGTACCCAATTCCTGCAACCGTTCTTCATGTTTTTTGTCTCCAGGCCTTTAATCATCTGAGTTGCTCTTCTTTGCACTTTTTCCAAAATCTCAACATCTTTTTTCCAATGTGGTGACTAAAACTGGCTGCAATATTCCAGGCAGGGGTGAAATGCTACCGGTTTGGGTGAACCAGTAATGATAAAAACTACTGGTTCAGGCAAACTGGAAGTAAAAAAAGCTACCAGTTCGGTTGAATCAGTAGTTAAAAAAAGCTACCAATTCCCCTGAACCAGTATTTCCAATAATAGCTGTGCTGCGTGGTTTAGCTTTGCTAGAAAACAGGAAATCCTGCTTTCTAGCAAAGCTAAACCATGCTGCACAGCTGATCCCCACCCTTGCTGTTCTACTTACCTTCCCAAGCCTCCTTTTGGCAAGTACTGCACATGCAAACTTATCTTCGGGAGTATTGGCTATTCCTGCCAGTTTAGTGTCATCTGCAAATCTGATGAGTTCCCCTTCCATTCCATCATCTAAGTCATTTATGAACATATTGAAGAATACTGGACCTAAGGCAGAACCTTATGGTATCCCACTTCTTCCTTCCTTCCATGTAGATACAATACCATTAAGTATTGACTACTCACTGAGTATGATTACTGAGTATGATTACTGAGTATGATTACTGAGTATGATTACTGAGTGCTCACTGAGTGCTCACTGTTACAATAATAACTAAAAATATAATTTTATAAAATAAAATAAAAATAAAAATTGCATGTTGAACAAAGAAATTTGGCCAATAGTAAGCCAAAGTCTGGCAGATGCCTTAAAGTAATTTGTAGAGTGAAGTGGTTACTTTTTATTTTGTTACCAAAGGCAATCGAACAAACAGCAACTCTATTTCAATATTATATCAGAGATAGTATGCACCCAAACCGAAAGGTAAATGCATTAAATGCATATCGCAAAGTATGTACAGTGATAAAGCAAAAAATAGACAAAGTAGCACGTAAGTCACAAATGTCATATCTATTTAAAAATCATCCTTAAAATACAAATAACCTCTTTCACAAGGAAGTGTGACACATTCGCTTTTCTTCAGCTTTAATAAATCACTCTCTGTACACGAGTGGAAAACAAAGAAGAAATGTAACCTTTCACCTCTGACATTTTGCTCAATTAAAAACCAACATTAACAGAATCTTCTGTTGTCACCATTGTTATTTAAACCTAATGGAGAGGCAAAGCTATCTTAGAAATTGTGCTTTCTCTCTGCAATGTCCTGCACCATTCTATTAAAGCATTTTAAAGATTGTAAATTCATGCTCCAGCTAGGTTTTTTTAAGCCTACATTCTCACAATGTGTATGCACTCCCAATCATATATCACAAGACTTGTTATGTATCTGATTTTGGAGGGAAAATTAGAGCGGGAAAAAGCTTGATGATTATTGGCTAACACACTTGGCAAGTAGCTATATAAGGAGAGCTGTTCTACTGTAAAGTTGCTGAATTCTCACTGTACATTAAAGAGTTGTTGTTCACTTTGACCTGGCTCCTGGCTCCTCACTTGCCCTATAACTATAAGACTAGTTATAATTCAGTTCTGGTGTATACACGTCACATAATCTCAAAGGTAAATTGTATTTCTTTCTAAACAAGGTGGAATTCTTATTATATTCTTATTTTTACATATTTCTTTTTGGTATAGTGTATGGCATGCAGTGGTGGGTTTCAAAAATTTTTACTATTGATTCTGTGAGTGTGGCTTGGTGGGCGTGGCAGGGGAAGAATATTGTAAAGTCTCCATTCCCACCCCACTCCAGGGGAAGGATACTGTAAAATCTCCATTTCCTCCCAATCAGCTGGGACTCCGGAGGCAGAGAATAGATGGGGGCAGGGCCAGTCAGAATTTTTACTACCAGTTCTCTGAATGACTCAAAATTTCTGCTACCGGTTCTCCAGAACTGGTCAGAATCTGCTGGAACCCGCCTCTGATGGCATGGCATGGCATGGCATGGTATGAACTTGATGCATATGAAAACCAATACCAGCTGTTGTGGCATAAAAAGTGAATAAACAAAATAAAAATTAATTCATATATGGAAGCCTGATTATTCAGAAAAAGGAATTTGTAACATATAGATAATAGCTTATCAATGGCAAGAATACCAGATAAATTATCATTCCATGTTATTGTAACAGTGTGACTCTTCCTTTTTTTCTAAACACAAGAAAGCCCAAATAAGTGTATTAACTTTATCCTTAAATAAATCATCAAAACCAGAGCATAACTGACCTAGGTTTCAAGTTCTCCTTTAGGCATACAAGGATGTAGGTCTTGTCAGATTTAGGAAGATTTGCTAGCTCAGAGTTTGACCTTGTTTATCTATGAGTCAAGAAGAATGCTAAGTAAGCAGCTTTGCAGTTCACTGAAGGTACGACCTCTAGTACTGTTACAATACAAAAGTAAATTTAGGGGTAATGTTTTCATGTACATTAAAGATGTGAATGTTATTTTGAATTATCTTCCAGAATTGTGGGATTTACTGTTTTAGAGGAACTTTGATCACATCAGGCTTAGAGAATAGTCAAGAGAATTGCATTTGAGAGGCAGGGAGAGTAGTGTTACTCCAGATATCAAGCATCGCTTCAAGAAAGTGTAACATGAATTTTTGAAAAGGCTCTTTTTTCTGCCTGTTGAAAAATAATACAGTATAAATTTCATCGCATTGTATTTGAAGAGACAAATATTTATATGCGATTTGAGGTATTGTTATTACAGATATATGTGTGTGATAAATTCAGATGAGCTGTATCTATTTAATATGTTAGACTGCAGGGTTTTCTGCTTCCCTTTATTTTTCTTTTGTTTGCTTTGGTGGTATGTCTTAACAGTTAATTAGATTATTTGTTGGATGTGTTTTTGTTCATTGCTTTTTGTGTATTTTTAAAAATGCAATTAAAAGCACAAGAAAAAGATTACTAGCTGCAAGCAACATGGTGTTGAAGAAACCAATCTAAATTATGTAATGATATTGGAAAAATTTATGATAGCCATTCTCTTACATGCATAAAATATTGTACTTCCCTTATGATTCCTGCATGCAATAAACTTCTGCACAACAAATAGACTTGTATTTTTTATTTTGTGTAATCTCACTTGAATATAAACTTATTTTTCATTTTTTGTTAATGCTAAGGTTGCAATCATATCATATATTCCTAACATTGGGCATGGTTATTCTGGAAATAATGCAGAGGTTGTAACTATTTGATTAATGTTTAGGATACAACCTGCAAAGGAATGATTTTTTGTTTATTTAGAATATATTTTGCATGGAAAAGTCAAAGGTTCATATCTGATATTTAATATTGAGATGGAAAAGCAGTTTGCATGAGAATCCAGGATTAAATTCAACTGCAACTAGACAGGAAAAATAATAATAATTAAGACTTTATTGCCTTTAATAGCCAAAACAATGAGAAATAATATGGAAATCATGTAGACAAAACTATTAGCAAACACCTAAGTAAAGCATTAGAGGAGGGAAATAAAGAGGGAAAATTAAAAAGAAAAAGAAAAAGAACTTAGTAATTTTGTAGAAAGTAGGAAGGGTGAGAGAATTTGAACTGGATAAACTATAGAAAGTTACATGATGGATTACATAGTTTAGGGTAAGTTTAGCTGAAAATGCTTTCTTGGACTGTTTTTAGGTTTACAGGATGTTATATAACTATTATGAAAGGCTACTGAAATTGTGAAATTAATGTCTTTCAAACACTTTGATAATATATCACAGACTATATCTTATGGTGGCACTTTATCACCTGAGCTTTATTGTGGAAGGAGTAGTTACCATCTTTCCAAACATCTCTTGTATATTACAATACACTCTGAGGGTTATGACACAGAGAATCTGCAAGAACTAGAAAATCAGAGGTTTATGTGATGATAAATACTTCTGGTTTTATGCTGATTTTACATATACACACTTTAAACAATTGAAGATATTATTTCAATAAATGCCATCTATCTAGGCAGCTGTTAAAAAACCTGTTTGTCACTGCAATTTATCATGGTATGTAATATTTGAGTACATAGATGAGTGCTTATAATGATACACATATAGCAAGCAATATGTAGGGATAATTCTGCCTTAAACCAGTGGTGAAATCCTGCCAGTTCTGTGTGGCTCGCTTGAGCCAGTAGCGCTGGCAGTGTGTGGTTCGGAAAACTGTAGTGGCAGTAGTCTTAAAGCTGCCAAGTTTGAAGAGCTCTGGCATAGACTAACTAACATATCTCTTCTTTATAATTATCTCTATGCAAGTGTGTTGGGATAGACACCAACAACATCTTACAGCTTGCAAGTATTTTGCAAGATACAGCATTTTAAGAGTATTTTAGTAGAAGCTAATTTAAAGCAAGAAAATATCCTTGTGTTCTTGTTTATTTTCATAAATGAGAATGGCTGTCTTCAAAATCAAACCCAGCTTTCAGAATATACTAAAGTACTCCACTTCATTGTTTACTAAACTTGTTTGTTTGTTTGTTTGTTTGTTTGTTCATTTCATTCATTCATTCATTCACTTACTTACTTACTTATTTATTATATGAGTCCAGCTCCAATCAGACACAGGGTCACTTGCAGATAAAACTTAAAATGTTCATGGTAAGTAATTAATATGCATGAAACCTGGAATTTCCTGTGTAACAGTGAAAGGCAAAAAAGATGTATCCTAAGTGGGTAGATTACAGAATAAAGGAAATCAGATCTTTAAGTTGTGGGGTAGGGCAGGGAGAGGAAATTGGGGTACAGATTTTGAGAATATAGAATTCCTATATGATAGGGATTTTTTTTTCTGCAAGGCATGCTATTTCAAGATTATGGTATAACCAAACACAGACAATCGGAAGATGAATAGAAAGGATAAAAGAAAGCAAGTTGAAGGGCAAAGAAAGCTAGTTTAAGACTAAGCACAAGGTTTTATTATTGAGATGGGCAGGAGAGAGAAAGAAAAAATAATATTTGAAAATAGCAGGGTAAAGAAAATTTGTGAGCAAAAAAATGAAGATGACAATACATAAGGTTTGATGCAACAATAACCAGAGCCGTTCTTGACAATTGAATCAATGGGGTGTGAAATGTTGGAAGCTTCACTTATAACAAGAAGCTGAGAAGTAGCTTGGAGATCTAGTTCAAGAGGAGAAAGATGCTAGGACAAGAGTGAGAGAAGAAAAGAGGACTGAAGACTCACTCATGAAGGTAGCAGTCAGCAATCAGCTACAAGAGATAATCAGAGTAAGTACATTTAGAAAGGTAGAGGATGAAAATGGTTTGATTACTAGACTGATAATATAATAGCTTAGGATAAACTGTGCATATTGATTATGCACATATCTGTATGATTCAAGTAAATCTGCAAAAAGTACACAGTGGTGTATTCTTCTTCAATATTATTATTGGATGCCCTGGGAGGGAATGAAAATTTTTCCCCCTTTTGCTAGAAGCAGTGGTTACAGGAAATCAGACTTCATTTGAATAAAATCTATAGTTTTGAGAATTGATGATACATAGCAGATCATTGACAACTCAGTTGCTAAACTCAAGACTGGCTATATTACAATAGCTGAGATTTTGTAAATAAGAAAACATTTGTAGTTTTAAATTTTATTTTATTCTCTTTATTTTCATGAAATGGTTTTACTTTATAAAATGTGTGTTTATTGTATGTGTCTAATATTATAGTTCATATTTGAGTTATAAATTAATATTCAGTTCTTAAGGGTAAATGGTACGTTTATTCTTTAGTCGGTCCTAACCTGAAAGAAACCATTACCTTTATTTATGGGGGAATTGCACACATTCACATTATTATTTTGTGAGGGTCACAGTATTGCGAAGTTTGGAAATATCTGCCTTAAATCGAGATCACTCAATGCTTATTGAAAGAAAATTTAATGAATACAGCCATATCATTTATACATCAAAGAGAATTCCAGCATTACTACTGTGCATTAGCAGTTCTGCTAATTATGCTTCTGAAAGGGAAAAAAAAGGGTGCAACCTATTTTATTGCTTGTTAAAGGCTTGTCTGCTCTGTAATATACAGTATAATTGTATGTTTTAAGGTGAATTAAGAGGTCAAAATGTAAATTGCTAGTTTTACAGCAGCTTTAAATAATAATCATCCACTGTGTCAAGATTTAAGGCTTGAGTGGATATTGTATTTAAGGAGCAATAGCACAAGTCATATTTTTATACTAGCTCAATATTTTCAGGGCTTGCAAAATGCATCATCTGTAACTCTAAATTATGTTCTGCAGCTGCACAGATTTTATATGACTTTAATGCAATTTCCAAGGCCTGTAACACAACCTGGATATACACACTTACCCGTGGGAACTTCACTGATATCAAAGGGTGAGGAAAAATGTTAAGTGCGATGAAGTTGGATTTTATTTTCTATTTTAGAATTTTAAAAGAGGAGGGGGGAAAATCAGCTTCACACAATGTGTTTACTGCAATATATAGGAATATTTGCATGGTGCGAGGAGCAGGGAGAGGGTTGAGAGAGTGAGGAATCTTATATACGAGAGAGAATGTTCAGCTTCTTGGAGACAAGATCAAGTCTTTGAGCCACAGTTGATACTTGCTGTCATCTTTTTATTTTCCCCCTGTCTCTGATGAATAGGCTTGCCAGGTGTCCACTATTTGAGCGGACAGTCCGCTTTTTTCACATTATGTCCACTATTTTTTTTCACAAAATAGTG
>JANHZT010000306.1:138229-151422 GCA_032468215.1 Stegonotus admiraltiensis
TTTTCAATTTATTCTGATAGCTGCTTTCAATATGGCTTGTAAGACTAAGGACCTGATTAGGATCAGGATCAGGTCAGGTCAGGTCCTTAGAGCACAACTAGTTAGTGACAAAGAATGAAAACAATAGAACGAGGCTTGAGCTGCTATTAGAATATACCTTGTGGAATAAAGGTAGTGAAACATAATCATATCTCCTCCTTTATTGCATCCACAAATAGTTGTTCAGCAGTCTGTTGGAAAGTATTGAGCTCTAAGAATTAATTGTAAAGAGATACATGATAGAAAGTAAGCTCAATGTGTGTGTTTGGCTTCAAACAGTGAGAATTTACCAGAGTTTCCCTTGTTCAGAGGTGTAGCAAACTTCATGCACTGTTTAACAGACTAACAGTCCAGCCGGGTAAAACAGATTACAACCAGAAAGTTCTCAGAGTTCCAAATCATGAATTCATATTTCTTACCTGTAAAAACATCTTATTTTCAACATTAAGGATAATTTTTATTACATCAGCCATGTAACAGACTTTAAGGTACTGATCTTCACTATACCTCAATAGTGACAGGCCCACCCCACCTGCGCTAGCAGAGGGGATGCTGCAGAACCTGTCAATCAAGGAATTTCAGCTGGAAAGTTCCAAGAGAAGAGCTTTCTCTGCCATAATTCCTCTCAGAGCTTGCCTCTGAGTGTGAGCTCTGCAACCATTGTCCTGACATTCCCTCAGGTCCTAAAGACCTAGCTCTGCCAGTTAGCTTGGGGTCCTAAGGGGGAAGTATCATGCTGGAGATGGTTGATGGACCAATAGAAGATCCCACCTTGCCCCTCCCTTCCCATCTTTTTACCACAATTCTACCATCCTGCATATCCTGTTCCTCCCTTCCCATCTTTTCACCACAATTTTAATTATAGTCCATATTTTTATTACACAGAGAGAAAGAAATATACATAGAACACACAGAGAGACATACAAACACAGACACAAACATCTCAAGTAGACATTTCAAGTCACCAAAATTCCCTTCCCACAACCTATGCCTTCCCACTACTTACTGCTACTGCAATGCAGTACAAGATAATTGCTGTAAAGCCAAATGCTGATTTATTCTACTATATTCTTTCTTGGTCAGTCCTCATTTGTAATATTGTCTCTAACTCTGGGTACCATAATATAAATAATACATTGAGAACTGAAATATGTTCAAAGGAAGGCTAAGGGACTAGAAGGCAAGTCCTATGAGAGCAATTAAAGAAATATGTAAGTTTAGCCTGCAGAAAAGAAGACAGCAGGATTCAGATATGTATTGAATTGTCCTGTAGAAGAGGGAGCAGACTAATTCTCTGTAGCTGTGGAGACCAAGGAGAATCAATAACCTGAAATCACAGGAAAGTAAATTCAGAAGAGATATTAGGAAGAATTTTCTTACAGTAAGAGTTGTCAAGTTGTCAATGGAGTAACTGACTGATA
This sequence comes from Stegonotus admiraltiensis, assembly GCA_032468215.1. Taxonomy (NCBI): domain Eukaryota; kingdom Metazoa; phylum Chordata; class Lepidosauria; order Squamata; family Colubridae; genus Stegonotus; species Stegonotus admiraltiensis. The sequence continues at coordinate 139,690 of JANHZT010000306.1, forward strand.
AAATGGCTTGTGCTGGTTCCGTTCAAAATGCTATAGCAGAACTTGCCCTGGTCAAAGAATTGGGCAAGGGGACCTTTGAGATTTCTTCCATGATTTTATGATCTTTTGGCAGCATTCTGAAGAAATAGATAAAACTAAGAGGTTGTTGAGAACCAGAATCACCAATCAAGTTACATAAAACCCATAACATTTGCTTTGGTAAAATGAAAATCTAGTCCTAATCATCCTTTGAAATTATTTATACCCAATGCATTCTAACTCTGTATAAATATACTGAAGCACAGAACCATTCGCACTGATGAAACCAAGTTTTTATTTTTGTCCTGTGGACTCCACACTCCAAAGATCTCTTCCAAATTCTACTTCTGGCTGCTGGGAGAACCTTGTGAAATTGTGCTCTTAAATGGGAAAGCATTTAAGACTGAAACAATGGTAAACATTCGTGTGTAAATTTCATTGTTTACCAACTTTTGAGAATTAATTACAATTAATCATTCAATCTATATAAAGCAGAGGTAGAATCCATGTTCTCATTGGCATGGATGTTCATTTTTCATGTATATCTAAATGCATTAGAAATAAGTCCTTATTTTACAATATTTACAACCCGTTTGGCAATTAATTACAAGTGTCTCTATCTGTTTACGCACATGTATGTTTGCTTGCTATCCTCTGAATCAATATGCAATTCAGCCTAGACTAAATCCTTTTCACTCTTATTTTTCTATAAATTTATTGCTCCTCACACAGTGCTCTGAAGTATAATTAAGTCAGGGACTGCATCTTGATTACTCTAATTATTCCACATTATGATAGTGATGTGTTCACGCCAGTACAGCTAAGCATTCATTAAATTTATATTCTAAATCCCCTCCCGGAAGGGATTTATGGATACCGTCCCATACTATTTCATCAGAATATTTTGCCAGCTTAGACTCAACTCACTCGGGGATCCACTGATTCTGTCCTCTTCATAACATCTCTTGGCCAGAAGGGATGACTAATTTCTATGGCATGTGGGATATTCAAAAGGACCACTTCTAAGACTTGATGTCAAGTTTAGAATGAATCTTTCTTTATGAAGTTTACAAAGAGTTTAAAGGGCAGCATATTTGGAATTTAACTCCTTCATGTGGCATTATCAAGTGTTTATATAATCTAATTCTCACCACATACCCTTAGACATGGCTTTTCCTTTTGGCAAGAGTTAAGAATACAAAATCCTTAATATACAAAATTTACTCTTTGGAAGCAACTACCTAATATTGAGGTTTCTGGTTTCTTAAAGTGTGTCAATGTGTCAAGCTTTTAATATTCTTTCTGGATATATGGTTTGTGTGTGTTTCATCCCCTGACTGTAGTCATGGGAGGATATGAGAAAATTTCTTGTTTAAGATGGTTCAAGAATAGTTCAAGAAAAGCTAAGGTGAATTAAAGATGGGCTTTATGATTATAGGAAATCTTTTTTCCTTTGGAGAATTCTAGCAAGAGGATGTAATGTCACTACCTCTGTATTATACTGGACGGTTAGAATAAGCATCATGTTAGTCTATTCCCTATATATTTTTGTATACTGTGAAATCCCATATGGATTCCATAATTCACTACAGGGGCTGGAATAAAAGACACAGATTATTTTTTACCCAATCTTTCTCCACTTTCTTGATCATCAGCATCAAGAGGTTCCACTTTTAATTTCACATCCAGCTTATGCCTGCTTCACATAGAAGACCTATGTTGAAGCAGGACAAAGGCCCCTGGTTATATCTTAAGCCTTTTTTATTTTTTATACATTTATACATTATGTATAAAGAAGCATATCATGCAGGGTTGCCAAATACAGATATCATGAAATTATTATCCCTGACTAGAAGGCTTTCTCAATGATGGGGAGTCCTTATATAAAAGCAGAACCATGGCAGCCATCCTTCCAAGGAAACTGCTGATGTTCAGTAACACAATAGAGGAAGTTCAGTATAGGAGTTTCAAAAGATATGTATTGTAATCTTACAGCACTGTCTCACCAAATTGTTTCTATGCATCCTAGATGAACTGGGAGGAAAGCCATACTCCAGGGAGTGTCAGTTAGCAGGGTCAAGAAGGAGAGCTGACTTTTGAACATCATCCCCCAATTGCCCATGTCCCCGTTGGCCTTTTGTAAGGCCTTGAAAATGTGACCTTTTTGCATGGATGATTGGTTAGATTCAGTGGAATAGAACTGGTAGTAAAACTGGCAGGAGGCTCCGCCCGCCCACCCACCATGACATCATCATGGCTGATCTGTGCATGCACGGAAGCGTGCACGCTCCCGCTGCGAACCGGTAGTAAAAGTAAGATTACACCTGACTGATTTGTGCTTCTATTTGTTTATTATACTCTGTATTTCATGTATTTTATTTTTTATTCTTATTATAAATTACTAGAGTCAACATTAAAGTAAAATGGGCAAGTTATACATCTAATATATAATTAACTATCAGGAGTGCCCAGACTAGCACAGATGCTAGGTAACAGTGATGCTGAAGTATAATAGCACCATGCACTAAAGTGGTCCAAGTGTAGCCATTGTTTCTTTTTTAAAAAAAAAGTTTTTTTATTTAACCATTTTCTTCATTTTACAAATCCATCTTTACAAAACTCCTGTACCAGCATACTCATATTATATATACTTATTATAAATACAATATATACAATATATCTATCTATCTATCTATCTATCTATCTATCTATCTATCTATCTATCTACCTACCTACCTACCTACCTACCTACCTACCTACCTATCTATATATTACATCCTACTTTTTATAATACTATACATTCTTCATCTATCTTTATTTTTATACTTATTACTATTTTCTAGTTCATTCATTGTCTTTTCTTGTTAATTTCCTAATCTTTGCATCCACTATATAACCAATTATACCATACATTCCAAATCAAATAATATTCCGTTTCTCCTAGCCATTGTTTCCTTGGTATCTATATCAATGGGGGGCGGGGGGGGGGCTAACATAAATGAAGGGAAAGTGTTGAACAAATGAAACTGTGAATGCATGCAGTGCTTCAAGAATGAACTTAGAAATTCTCCTGGTAAATTATAAAAAAGCAAGAGCATAACAGGAGGCTAACTAAACAAGAATAGATCTGGGAAATCCTGTTTCCTTACTGACCAGCTGCCAGCCAGAGAAATATGACTGCATCAGCCACATGACTAGAGGTCTTCAGATGAAGATGCTATAACGGATCCTGAACTGAGCAAAGATTAGACTAGAGAGCTCTAAGGTAGCATCCCATACTTGGAATCTATATTTCACTACCCCTTTAGAATACCTATGTACTATTTGCCTTCTGAATAAATAATAATATCACTGTAATATGACATCACATTCTGTCATTGTGTGCTCCAATGATGTTTCAGTACTTTGTTGATCTAGCTATCACAGACATTCAATCCAAAAAAGTTTCAAATGAGTGTCAGGACTAACTGCAGCTCACAACCCATTTGCAACGATAAATAATAGAAAACAAATTTCCGTAGCAAATCGGTTGTGACAAAAAAGATCACAATTGATAGCAATAGCACTTAGACTTATATACCACTCCATAATGCTTTACAGCACTCTCTGAGCAGTTTACAAATATCAGCATATTGCTCCCAATAATCTGGGTTCTCTCAGGATCTAATCCCTGGCTGTGGGCAGAGTTATCCTGCAATATTGCATTCTAACCCCTACATCACCACAGCTCCTTGATACTATGACTTTTGAGCATCGGATGGCAAATGAGCTATAGGACTTTATTCTCTCAGTGAGATGACAAAGTATCTTGGCTATCCTAAGTTTGATGCCGTGGTTAAACTGTTGGCCTAGAAACCAAGAGACCACAAATTCTAGTCCTGCCTTAGGCATGAATGCAGGCTTGCTGACTTTGGGTCAGTTACTCTCTCTATGTTCATTACCTTGAGTTACTTATAAAATAATAAAAGTGGGATTTTTAAAAAAGTCATAGAATTGCAAAGTGACTAGAAGACAAACAAAAATGAAAATCCAGGTCTATTTCTGAAAATCGGATAATTATTTAATGCTATTTTGAACCCAATCGCTCATACTGAGAATTTAAAAAAAAGAAGTATCAGATTTGGAAAGAAAATAAAAGATTCAACCCATTATTGAACAAAGGCTTATGGACCAATATTCATAATGTCCTGTTTTCATCCTAAAACACTAATTCTTTACAGAGGGTTAATTAGAAGCATTGGAACGTGAATTGAATGAGCAATTGGAAAAAAATCTGCACAGCTGGAAATGCATGACAGAAGCCTTTTCAAACTGTCAGTGGAAATAGAAAAGAAGAGTCAAGATTTGCGAGAAAATTATCTTCTTAGCAAGAAAGTGCAGCAATTTATGGAGATAAACAACCAGGCCAAACTGAAAGTAAAAAAAAAAATAATTGACTGAAAAGTCATTAAAAAGTGAATAGAATTGATAGGAAGAATAGGGCTACATGCCTTAAAGCAAACAGATAGGAAAATCTCATCAACAATTCTTCAAGACATATACAAAGCACTCATTTCAGCATCAGTGCTGTTGAAACAAACCCCTAATGTATTACATTGGTTATGTTATCACCAAGCAATTGAATATAATAATAATAATAATAATAATAATAATAATAATAATAATAATAAGGAGGAGGAGGAGGAGGAGGAGGAGGACAAAAGCAAGTCAAAGTAAATCTAAGTAGAAAAGTCACTTAGAATTGGACTTTTTTTTTAAAGAACTGCACATGGATTTGAGGAATTTGCAGACCTAAAACTAGAGGGGGGGAAATAACATCAGAAACTGGACTTTTTAAAAAATGGTACAGCACTGGAATCAACCCAATAAACTTCAAAAAACTAAAATTGAAGATTGTGGAATTGTAAGGCATAATCAAATAGTATAATACTAGTATAAGCTCATAAAAGCAAACATTTACAGTTTAGAGCACATCAGCATTGAGAATTGATCTCTAATGTAGAATTTTGCATTCTAAGAGAGGAGGGAGGGATTACCCCTGTGATGGCGAACCTATGGCATGTGTGCCAGAAGTGGCACGCAGAGCCCCCTCTGTGGGCATGTGTGCCATCGCCAGCTGCTCTTCTGATTTCTGGTGTGTACATGCGCACTGGCTAGCTGTCTTCACAGGCACTAGAGCACTGGAAAACAGCATGAAAACGGCCCGAAAAACAACCAAAAATGGCCAAAAACAGGCATGTATGCGCTGGCCAGTCATCTTTGGGTTTCCAAAGGCTCCAGTGTGCACAAAGTCCAGTTGGCTGGCATGCACATGCATGTCAGAAACCCAAAGACCAGCTGGCTAGTGCATGTGCTCTGGTTTGGGCACTTGGCGTTCCAGTATGGGCACTCCAGCACTCTGATGCATGCATGTGTGTTCCATTTTGGGCACTCAGTGCCAAAAAGTTTCACCATCACTGGATTACCCCATAGAACATAACAATAGGACATAATGGATTTACATACAAAAAAAAATTAAAAAGAAAAAATATGAAAAATGTAACTACCACAGAAGGAATAATTCAGAGGAGTCAAAGTAAATCAAGTACTGGAGTGAATTTGGGATTGATGAGTTGCATGGATTTGGGCTTATATATCAGAACAATCAACCTGCATCCTATATAAAGTTAGCTAATCAATTTAATGTTATATTAAAAACAGAACAAATGATAGGTGGGGGAACATTTTTGAATAATGAAAGAGAAAGGAACCAGATCTCCAAACTATTAACCAATAGCTTGTTTGCCTATTATTTTTTTTAGTATTAATCAAACATACAAGGTGATACAAAAATAACAATGAAAGCATGGGAGGAAAAGTTAATGCTTAATGAGGATGAATAAGATATGGTCAAAATGAAAAAGGAGATCTTTTAAGGTAATTCATCATTATAGTTATTCAATTTGGCAGTGATCCCATGCTAAATGAGGCAAAATATGCCTGCTAGGTTTCTTTTTTTCTTTTCATAATCATTTAAAATAAGAGATAAAGCAAATAAGAGAAAAGAAGTAAGAAATAAAAATGAAAAAAATTATGCAAAAATATAATATCAATAAACAAAGAAGTTGCAAATAATGAACAGTTAGTCTCCAGTATAACATTGATAAAAAGCAAACTTCATTCATTTATTTTTAACAATAGGGGATGTTTAGACCTCTTTTTGAACTTCCTCTGTTGTTTAATTTAAATATGCCATTTAAAAAGGTGAGGGGAGGATGAAATAAAACCATAAAATATATGGTTACTGACTTCTCCTTTGTTGTATTCTGATTGATATGTAATAATAATGAATATTTAGGATTGTTCGTGTGTTTTTGATTTCAGTTCTTTTGTCATTTTTCCTTACAAAACTTAATCTAAATGTATAAATTTGCCTTGCTGCACAATATATAATATATATGGAAACCATTCCTGCTTAAATTAGCTCAAATTTCTATTGTGAATATAAACTGCTAATTTTCCATTCTTTAAGATTTAGAATAATTCTGAAGAAGGTGGAATATCAGACATATTATTAACTTCCTGTCTAATTTCTTTCTTTCTTTCTTTCTTTCTTTCTTTCTTTCTTTCTTTCTTTCTTTCTTTCTTTCTTTCTTTCTTTCTTTCAGGATAATATAGAGACAGAGATTGATAACATTTACAAGATTAATACAGAACTTGCAAAAATAAGAAATGATCCAAGTAATGATCCAATGCACTTTGTCAGAAAAAAAAGGTTAGAGATCAAATTCTGCAGTAGCATTTTGATACTAGATTCAGGATTGATAATATAGTTATAATTGCACTTAAGGAAATTCAAATTAGGATACTGCACAATATTTTTTTCTGACAAAGTCAAACAGAAAAAGATAACATCTAGATGGGATAAATTGGAACAAATGGATCAATGAGAAGAATGTGCTCAAAAGATTTGAAATTTACATTCTGTTATGATTAAAAATAATGTTTATAAAATTATATATCCTTGGTACATGACACCATCAAAATTATTTAGAATATGTATGTATGTTTGAAATCTGATCAACATGAGACATTCTGTCATGCTTGGTGGATATCAGGGCGGGGGAAGTTACAAAATTTGGATTCAAATGCACACATTGATACAGAGGATTTTAAAGATTAATATTCAGTTGAAGCCAGAACCTTTCATTTTAGGGTTGATGAATACACAATTTAAAAAGGATCATGTTTCAGCATATGATTACTGCGGTGAAATTATTATAAGTTCAAAAATGGGAAAAAAATCAGCACTACCCAGAATGGATGACTTATTTGATGAATGGATTTTTTGGCATAAAAATAATTTTGTGATTTCTGATTTTGATGATTAGAAAAAATAAGTTATTGAAAGAAGGGAATTACAGTGTAATCTTAGAAATAGAGCTTGATTAGAATTCTATGTATAACTGCTGAGAAGAAAATCATAAAACATTTCCTTATATTTCTTCTCACGTTCTCTATTCTTTTATTTTCTTTGCTCTATTTTCTTTATTTTTTCCTTTATTTTTTCCTCCTCTTTTACATTTACTATACATTTTCTTTGAATGTAGTTATTATATATGTAAAATATTTTAAGTATGTATGTATGTATGTATGTATGTACTGTATGTATATATACACACACACAAACACACACACATCAGATCAAATTGTCAACCATAAAACACCTGGATCCAAAAGAATCATACAGGCTTAATACCATTCCCCCCACCCTCCAAAAGCATGATCAGGAATAGAAGAGGTTACCCTGGTGTTTATGTAAAAAGTATGAATTGGTAAGCAATAAGAAGCATGAAGTTACAAACAACATCATTGAAAATGGCGCCAGAATTGGGATTCTACAATTCAGACTCATCAAGGCCTAGAACGCAATACATTAGACATTAATGTCATTAAAATTACTTTAATTGTCCAATATTAGCAATATATTAATCTCCCCATTCTCCCACCAATCAGCTGGTGGTATTTTGATTCTAGTTCCCTCCTTCTGTGATAAATGTTATACAAATGGTCCATTTCCTGAACAGATTTGAAGTCATTTCTGCTAATGCCCTAAATCAGTCTAATATCCAAGAAGTACAAAATATAGGCATAGGATGAACAGATGAAGTGACAACATCATATCTTTAAAAAGAAAAAAGGAAGTGAGATAGTATGCCTCAGGCTATGATCCATAAACTTGTTACCTTTCTATGCAGTGACTTTTGGACAGCTCACATTTTTCTCAGAAAAATGCATTTTTGATCCCTATGTCATGTGATGGAATTCATTGACTAGAAATAAACTGGCTTAACTGGTTTATTGATGGAATTGCTTTAATGGTTTTCAGGCTCTAAAGAAAGATGTTATTCTGGAAGCTGTTGTTACCAGATTTATTATTTATAACTTCAAAATGTGGGGGGACTCCTTTCCTTCTTTTTTAAGCATATTGTCATGGGGGGGGGGATTGCAGTCTGCTACTATCTGGATCTTGAAAATAAACAGCAACAACAAAATAAAATAGGCAGAAATAGACAGAAAATGTACACCTGTTAACTTAGAAGAATATTTAAATAGTTGAATGAAATTTATTCAAATCAATTTTCAGGGATCCCATAATTAATTTTGTTAATCTATACAAGTAAGGTTATTAGTTAGGTAGCAACATCTAATGAATCTTGGCGGACCTCAAAACAAAACGCAAAAATGAAATAGGATCAGAATACATTAGTACGAGTGGGAGACCACTTGAAAATCCACAGCATTGGAAAAAGACTAGATTAAGAAATTGGAAAGAAAAAAATCAGACAAGGCAGTATGCCAAATGCTGCCATATTATTGTCAGAAACTGATAGACATTTCCATGAAGCCATAAGGAGTCAAACTCAAAGGAGTCTTCACAGTTTTCATTCTAGCATTAAACCTTCATCAGGAAGATGGGACATATAAGAAATTGCATTCCTTCTCCATGACTGTTTTTACCTCACTTACTGCATTTGATGTCTATTGAACATGGTTGATTAGATATCCTTTTAGGTTCCTCAGCAGACTTATTTTAGTTGCTGCTGGAAAGCATAACTGCTGGTACAAAATGTACTACCAAAACGCCAGACTGATGTTATCTTTGGGTTATGGGAACCTTTCATTTAGTGGAAGAGCATTAACTTCTATGGTATTCCTGATCTTGGAGATTGGAGATTGGGCTGCCTGAAATGATAATGCTAATCACATAAAATGATGAAACTAATCAAACAGAATTGAAGACGTGCAGAATGATGGATCATTTATGAAGAACATAAAATAAATGCATTAATGGATCAGTTCAAAGGCTGTATTACTGCTCTCCAGCTAGTGCTCTCCAAGTCTATTGAGCTCAACTGCCAAATTATTGCTGTGCTAACTGAAATGTTAAAATGTGTTATAATTCAACACATTTGCAGAAGGAATGATCTTTTGAAGTTACTCATCCAATCTGAGTGAAGGGAAATTGGGTAGAAAAGTTCTGAATATTTCTTCAGGGGAAAAAGGCATTCTCCAACAATTTCTAAAGCCTGAAGCACACCCTTAAAGGTGATTATAAAACTATTGTTGCAAAAAAAAACCAACAACAGCCTAATGTGGATGAAGTTCCCTCATTTCACACCTTGAAGTTTAAGTGAAGCCTGGGAAGTCAAGGAGGAATCAACCAAGTTATTTCTACAGAGGAAAATAGGGCATTACCAAATACTCATTGGTTACCTCACACTAAGTAAACAAATACTATCTTTCAACCTTTGACATTCTTTTCTCCTTTGGTAGAATTTGTAATGCAAATTATATTTCATCAAATTGAATGAGGATTGCTATGCAGCAGGGTTTTTTTCTGTGACTGGTACTCAGCCCAAATTCTTTTGAGAGTTGAGCCTGTGCCTTGGATTCTAATTAATAGTCCATTCAGAGCATCTCCCCAATGATAGACGAAAGGGGAAGGAATTATTTGCTAGTTTCTCCATTCCTTCACAATCTCTTGTAATTCTCGCCAAATCCTATAGTGTATGAAGAGGACAGAAGTGTGACTTTGTCTCTCTTTTTTATTTCAAAGTCTTCATTGGATCAGATTCCTTTATGTGGGTACAGCCCATTTTCATTCCCTGATCTCTGCTAAGCAGTTTGAAACCGGTCTGCGATTGTCTTCACTGATATGGCTTTGAAAGGCAGAAAATATGCTACAATCACCATGAGCAAAGCAATGTTCTTTCTGGATATCTAGTAGCAGTGTGTCTTGGCCCCCTCTCCATCTGCCACCTTTTGGAAAAATAGACAATTATCCTCCTCTACATCAAGCATAAACTCCTCTATCCACCATTTTATTTGTGATGTGATGGATGAGGGAGGGAGGGAGGGAGGGAGGTTGGTTTAGCTTTTGAAATAACAAACATCATCTAAATAAATGGGACCAGATCCAGTTAAATAGAGAAAGCTCTTCTGGTTATGGAAGGGAAGTTAAGATCCATTCAGAGAAACTTCAGCTGTCTACCCTTATCATTCTCTAGAAGAAAATAGAAACCTCCAGAGACCAATCCCCATCTGACACGAAAGCTAAGATTGCTTCTAACATTCAGTTTAGGTCCACATTGTTCCTGTTCCTGCCTCTACAGCTATGCAGCTTCAGGGGATAAGACACAAGTGGTGCTGGCCTGAGGCTTAAACACATGTGAATCATCTTATGTCCAAACAGAATTTATTTTTTTGGTTTTTGAGTTTTTTAAAAAGGCTTAAACACCTTGGGTTTGTTTGAGCTGAATAGCACTTTCTATCATGACCAGTCCTGTGCTTAACAAATCTTTAGTATTTTGTATTTTCCCCAAAGAAATTACAAAAACACGAAGTTTCTATCCCTGAAATCCCATCTGCCCATTTGTATCTGTTGAACTACATTTAGTTCACTTTCTTAAATATAGACAGGGTTGCCAAACAAGAAATAAATCATATAATATTCAACATAGAACAAACTATACAAGCATTGTTGACATGTTCTGGGATATTTATAAACAGTATAGCATAGCAGTGTAGCGTAATATAGCACAGCACAGCACAGCACAGCACAGCACAGCACAGCACAGCACAGCACAGATGGCACTGTATTTAATATTGTAAAAAATTACATGGCCCCTAGGTAGTGCATGCACTGAATGACCCAACCAAGTAGCTAGCATTGTGTACAGGAACAGCTGGATAGTGTATGAATTGAACTCTCCCAAGTCCATATGGGAGGTTGGGAGGTTCACAGAAGGTTGTGAAGAATGACAAGGCTAAACTCTCGTGCGGCTTCTGTATATAGACAGACAATATATAGAACTAACCAATCAGTCTGGCATTGTGATAGTAGACAAAGACTGGAAGATTGCTGAGGTGATAGCTATAGCAGTGCCAAGTAACAGCAACATCAGAAAAAAAGGAGTACAAGAAGCTAGAGAAGTACCAGGAATTAGAAAGGATGCAGAAAGTAAAGGCTAACATGTTTCCAGTGGTGGTAGGAGCACTCAGGGCTGTGACTTCTAAGTTGGAAGGGTGGCTGCAATAGATCCAAAGGAACAATCTGACCAGAAGAGTGAAGTCTTAGGGACAGCTAAGATACTGTACAGAATCCTCAAACTTCCAACTGTCTAGTAAAGGACCCAAGAATTGAGGAAGGCACAGCCCATCCATAGGGATGAG
>JANHZT010000313.1:90426-101216 GCA_032468215.1 Stegonotus admiraltiensis
ATAAAAATCTTGGTTTACGTAGGAAGAACCTGGCTAAAGAGAAATACACATAAAGGCCTACGAAAAGAAAAGAAAAGAAAACACACACACACACACATTATAATATTCATTGTTCTTGTCTACACATTTATATTTGTTTATATTTACATCTCTTTATTTAATGTTGTTCAGTTATGTATGTATTTTTATTTACTTATAATCTACTTTATTGACCTTTTTCTCTTAATGAATGGCACACAAGGTGAGCCATAGAACAATTACAAACAACGTCATTACAATATTTTAAAACAACGCCCTAAAATGAACAAATACTGAGCATTCTGTTCATCACCACAACCACCAAGACCTGTCTTTACTTGCTGGTAAAATAATAACAACAACACTGAACTAGCCTACATTCCATTGAAAGAGGTTCCAAAGCCTTGGAGCTATCCCGGAGAAAGCTATGATGATGTTGATATCAAGCGAATAAGTTCTTCAGAAGGTCTTCTAAATGTCCAGACTAGCTTTTAAAAAATGATACAGTTGTTCAAATAAGCTAGGCCAGGGGTGTTAAACTCAATTTTATTTTGAGGGCCACATCAGGGTTGTGTTTGATCTCAGGGGACCAGAGTGGGAGTGGCCCGGAGTGGGTGTGGCCAGTTCAATGTCACTCGTGTAGAGTGCCTGTTGTGGCCTGAGTGCTCTGCCAGAGAAAACAGGCTTTCAAGGACCGTTTTCAGCTGCAACAGCCTCCTGCAACCTTCTGCCAGCGAAAATGGAGCTCGGGAGAGCACCGCGGGCCAGTCCTTCACTGTTTCCAGGGTAGCCCTGCAGGCCAGTTCTAAGCACCCCGCAGGCCAGATTCAGCCCCCGGGCCTTGAGGTTTACACCCCTGAGCTAGTCCTAAATTATTAAGAGCATTCTAGGTCATGACGTCTTACCCTACATAAATATTTCTATATAATCTGCAAATCCCATCAGACTCTATTCCCAGGGAAAAGGTGGTCCCAAGTCACATATCACTCCATTGCTGCTGCACCAAAATAATAATAATGGCATCCACAAAGAACAATATAGAGACCTACTCTGGGCATTAAACATAACCTCTTGTGGAAAGTGTCCATTCCAACCTTCATTTTAGGTTGTCAACTAGTTAGACTGGGACCCACTTTAAAGGTTCCCTATGAGTTCAATCAAAGACATGGAGCTGAGCAGTCTCTCCTCCCCTTGCATTTTATGTTCACGCTGCAAAATTACATCTGGCATGTAATTTAAAATCCCAAGATGCTTTGATATAAAGCTTTACTGCAATAAATGAGATCAAACAGCAGGGCATTTTCATTGACAGAATGGATATTTCTAGTTTTAATATTACATTAACTTTTCCTCCCTTTGCCTCTCATGGATTTTTCATTTGGCGGCAGCAGCCGTGTTTGGCTGGTAACTGGACTTGTAAGTCCAGTGGAAGGTTTTGCAGAAGCACATGGCAGTTTCAAGGATTCCCTGGATGAGGATGAGAAGGCTTCTGATATAGCTGGATTATCCCCCACCACCACCACCACCATCCTTTCTCACCTTCAACTGCTCATGTCCTGCCAGGATCTGTTTTTCTCTTAAAGCATAAGTTTCTGCTTTAACCTGAGTCACATCTTTCCTTGTAGGTGTAGCATTTGACCTGCAATCAGTATACTCAGCTTGTAAGAATTTATCTTTCAGAAATTACAGAGACCTCATCACTGAAGGGCAATATAGCATTAAGTGGATAATAACTGCAAGGAGAATCTAGTCTGACACAGACAAAGACTAAATCCTCTGATTAGTTACCACCTAACTCTTTCACACAATTCCATTTTGACTTGCGATGGCTGTGCAGTTCTTATCCTTTTTTTAAAAAAAAAAAGTGGGCTTATTCAGATTTGTCCTTGAATGCAAGCTGTCATTCTGCCCCCACCGTATGAACACATAAAACAGAGACAATTATTGGAGTGTCCTTGCTTGATCTATTATGTTGCAGCTAACTTGTCCATACTTACATTGTAATAGGGAAACTCTCATCAGTGTTTATAAACATAGACAAGGATGTGCAATTGAGGCTCCCAAAGCACTGGAGAAGGCTACAGAAATCTTTTCAAAATGCCCCCCAAATTAATATTTTAATTATGGAATTATACTTTTGAAATTTCTAGACATGGAATTATTCTATGCAGTATATAGTAAATTACCAAGTTAACTGTTAATTTTTTTTTCAAACTTGGCATCTTTAAAATGTATGGACTTCAACTCCCAGAATTCCTCAACCAGCATTCTGAGAGTTGAGTCCATATATCTTAAAGTTGTCAAGTTTGAAAATCACTGATATAAACAAACAATAATGATTGTTAATATCTTATTTCATACACAGAACCTCAATCCATGCTGCAAACAGATTCAAAACATTGAAAGGCCTACTGCCTCACTCAATCATCATTCCTATCATAGTTTTCAAGCTTCTATACTTTATTTCTAATTCTTGCATGTCTTGCATCTTATTCAGGGTGGCCAGTCACCTTTGGTGAGATAGGCGAATATATAAATTTGATTAATATATAAATAAAATAAAAATTGCAGGTCTCCATTGGCATAGAATTCATTCCTTGAAATCTTGCTTCCTTGATCATACCTTAAGATATGAAGTTTGACATTGTATTTAATTGTTTTAGTTTAATTTAATGAAATGTGCATGCAAATGATATAAAATCAAATTCAGTTGTAACTTAAAAACTAAAATGCAGCCCCCTTTAAATACCATTTCAAGACTGCCCTGAGTCTTCGGAGAGGGGCAGCATATAAATTGAATTAATAAATAATAATAATAAATAAAAGATAAAGTATGATCTTCAGGGAATTTCCCCACTTCCTCCCTGTTTTGTAATACTCCAAGTTACATGAGAGTTTCAAGACTAATGAAAAGACTTTATAAAATAGATAGTTAAACAATAGAATTGATTGCTAACAGATGTGATTTTTCATCTCATTTCATTTCATTTTACTGATTCTTTTCATTGATATAGCACACAATTCCAAACGACAGTCTGGCTAGCAGTAGTAATCAGACAGAATCAATAAACAGTGAAAACCAAAAATAAAACTAATCCACAATAAGCTGCAACCATCATAAAACTGCCTCAATCATAACAAAACAAAGTAACAGCATGATAATGTATCCAAAAGCCATTAAAAGAATTCATCAAAAGACGATTCAACTGTGAAAACCAGTTTGTGACTGAGGGGCAGGAGAATTTCACAGGATTGTGCCATCAGCAAAAAGGCCCTAAACCTACTTGATTCCTATAGGACCTCTTTCAGTGAGATCGGAATTTCCCTTGGTGAGATGGGCAACTATATACATTTGATTAATAAACAAATAAAAGAAAAATTGCAGTTCTTTATTAGCAGAGGGAGCTTCAAGATAACAGCTTCCATACAATGTCCTCATATAGAGCACAATGCAATCAAATCAGAAGGTAACCAGTACAGAAATACTGAACCCAGATCATCCTTCATCAAAAGTTGGTACAGCTGATAGATCATTCATAGATGTCCATAATCACTCCTAGTGATCACAATAACCTGAGCACTCAAAGATGGTGTAGGGTATAGAATCCACCCCAAACTATTGATTCCTAAGAAGAAGAATCTCCACCTCACCCACTGAAAAATCTCTCCCAAATGTACTATTCTGGAACAATAGATAGATTCAAGATAGTGAAAATTGTGAAAGATCTAGGAAACAGATAAGAGAGGAGGAGGAGGAGGAGATGGAGACGGAGCTGGCGACAGAGGAGAGGGAGGAGATGGAGGATGAGAAGTTTAGTTGTATGAGAAGAGGTAGGACAACTCAGTTGTGGAGACAAGAGAAGAAAACATTTCGAACAGTCTCTGGCCTAATTGATGAGATGTAAGGTTACCTGGAAATGTATTCCTATCAGTGTTGAGGATTATATTTTTATCCCTGACTAATATTAAAGATGCTTTTCTGAAATCCATATAGTTCTCGCTTCTTGAGTTCACTATGTGAGGCTTAAAATGTATCTTATTAAATATGGCTGTTCAACAGAAGAGGAGTAAACAAAATAATTGAAATTCTTCTCCTGGGCTAGGAAGGAGGCAGATCAGGAACAGATACTTATCCCCATTTCTGGTGATGAAATATTGGGCCTATTATGGTCTCTCCCTCAGTACTAAGGGTTGATGATATGGCTTTAAAAAGAAGATAGGCAGATTCAGGGAAGACAGGATTGTCAATGACAGGTCCATACATTTTGGAAATCAAAGGCGGCATATCTTAAATACTAATTTCTATCTTTGGACACAATAGTGTAACATCAGTTGTACTGTATATCCTGTTTGTGAGCTTTGTTGTGTGAATGCATTTTGTTGTGTGGTATCTGTTTCAGTACAACTGGTCTTACATTTTTTTAATTTAAAAATAAATTTGCCTGAAACCATCTAGTGGCATCCAGTGGTATCCCCTGGAACTAGAATCTGTGGTCTGATCCAGTAAAGAGTAAAGAGTTTCTTAGGTTGTTAAATATTTAATGGAAGCATTCATTTCATGCTCCATTTGAAAAGTGTCATTCTGCAATATAGTTACTAGTTCCAGTTAAAGCAGCAACACATGCTTTGAATATTGACAGGAGGCCTGGGAAATTTCAGGGTTTTAAAGAAATGTAAAGGAATAAAATGGCTTCTTTTTGGTCAGACATCAAACACAGGATATTTTTACTCCAAATATTTCAGAAAGTCTAAAATGGGTTACAATGCAATCTTAAATTTAGATGAAGGCAACTATTTATGTGCTACTTATGTACATTCCCTTTCCCTTTCTTTTCTTTTCCACTTGCATGTGTCTAACCAACTTTAATATACAATTTGCCCTTATTATATCCTCAGTGAATTTAGCCTCGCATTTGAAAACCAGGTAAATCAGAAATAATATGTTCTATCAGATCCACTTTTGAATAGTGGAAGAAAATCACAGGGACAATATCTTAGCAATACTTTTTTCCTTTCACATTAAAAAATATTGAATAAAATTCTTTTATTATTATTATTATTATTATTATTATTATTATTATTATTAAAGAATGTACCAACTACTGAAAAAGTTCACTTACAAGTTTGTGCTTTCACTAGAATGGCCTTCTCAAATATCTTCTCAATCTACACTTCCTAACTTATTACTACTTCTGAATAAAAAATAATTTTAACTAAAGAAAGTTACATTTGTTAAAAATATATCATTTGCAAATGTTAAGCATTCTAAAGCAGAAGACTGACAGGTCTTGACAGGGCATCATTCATCTTGTTTGCACACTTAATAAGCAGTCACATTTGTTCTTATTAGCTAGCAAATATCTGAACATGTCAACATGGTTTGCAATTCTAAACTTCAAATTAAATGCATTGTGTACTCACCAATAACTTCAAGGTAAAACTCAAAACATCAAGCAGTTCAAATTAACCTTCCAGAAGAGTAAGTCAACATATTGGCACTCATAAAAGTAACTACTAAAAATCAAATAGAGCAGCTGGTCATTACATAGGAAGCAAAGTACATGAATTTCAAGAGCAAAATCATTATGAATGAAAATCTGAGTGCCAGTAAAGAAATGGCCCCATCCATTTTCAAATTCAGCCAGAAACTAGTTCTCCTGGCAAGAACACACAGCTGTAGTTACATGTGACTGACATTATTGTCCAATTTCCCTTCTATTTTCTTAGACAAAATCATTGGGAAAAATGAATGAAACCAGAATTTGGTAAATCAAGGGTATGATGCCCTATTAGTGACTGTTACTATAATGGCTCATCATGAATCCAGATTTCTATGCTCTAAGCCAAACAATTGTTTCTGTGCCAGTTTGCTGTTAAGAGAGTAGGTATTAGAAAAGCTTATCCTGTAGGAGATAAAAGGATGGGCTGCTGGCTTGAGCTGGCATCAAGGAAGAAGTTAAAAAAAACACCATCACAGCAAATTGTAAGGGAAGAACTGGAGTAGAGGTTTGGAAAATGGCAGGCAACTGAAATGGTTAGCAAATAGACATTGAAGATAGTTTTAGAACAAAGATAGTTCCTCAAATGGAGTGGGTAGTGTTTCTACTCCAGAGTGGTCTAAAGTTCCTAAAGCAGTGTGTGCTGAAAATCAGAAGAGGACTACAGAACAACTTCTTGCAGTGGGCATGGTGGGGTTGCTAGAAGGTAATAGAAGATAAGATCAATGTCTACCAGCACAAAAAAGGCCAATTGCTAAGAGAGAGGGGGGGGGTTCAAAATAGAGCAGTATACATATATGTGAAACTTATAATATGCACATATATAAAGGGTTAGTTCATTTATACTACAATCTTAAATTCAGAAATATATAGAGACAGAAAGAGATAGATAGAAGTATTAGCATGTTTTAAAAACATATATTTTCCTGGTCTTGTCAACAGAGGCTAGGGAGAGAACTTTCACAATGTTATGCAAACCAGTTAGCTATGCTTGAGGCTTTAATAAATAGATATGAAGAAAGCAATATGATTAAATGTAAGGAGCGCAATTAAAACAGCTACACATGCACATACACACATATTTCATTTTGCATAGTGGAGTAAAAACAAATCTAACTTTTTGTTTCTGTGGTCTGTGTCAACTCAAGACAATCTAAAGCAATATAAGCTTTTCTAAATTTCAGTTTGAAGTCTGCAAGATTCCATTGTCTCCAAATGAGTTTTTCTGCCGCCAGCCCTTATTTTACAAAGGAAATCATGGGTTGAAAAGTTTAATTTTAATTTTTATATTTGGGCTTGGAATTGTTTTTATTTTTTTAATATTGTTTACTGCCCAGGTATTTGTTGAAATGGGCAGCTATACAAATAGGATGGATGGATGGATGGACGGACACATGAACCAACCAACCAAACAAACTAACTTTTTTTTTTATTTCAGACAATATGCAATATTGTAACTTCAATTCCATGTGCAGAAAAAGCTGAGGTAGGTTGTTGAAAGGCGATAAACTCTTGGACATAGACATGAGTAGTTATCCAATCAGCTTAATGACTCATTATAAACTCTTTATTCTTTTTAAAATGGCAAAACGTTTGTATGTTTTCATTGTCTCAGCATTCAGGTTTTTTCAGTGGGGCCACAAACCTTAATTAGGCTCTCTATCTTGCATGAATGTAATGCGACGCTTCTGTTTGGTTCTGCCATACAATTGAGAGCTCGGTTCAGCTCTCACAATTGTTTGCATGGGCCTCATCCTGCCTTACTTTTAAATTCTGCACAATTGTGCCTGGTTTCAATCTCTTGACAATAAGTAATTGGGTGAGGCTAACATTTATAGGCATAGCCCCAAAATTTCACAGGCATAAAATAAAGTTTGTAGACCAAATTACAAATGCTTGTCTATGAGCTTCTTGCTTTGTAGTTAGTCTACTTCATTGGGACTATACTTCATGGATTTGCATGTTCTTGCTGCTTCTGCTAACTAACTAAGATGATATATTGTAGGCCACAATCCTGGCACTATCAAAAACCTGTCATTGATGCTAAAGCCCTGTCTAGAAAAGCCTTAGTTTTCCCCTCCTGGAACTCCAGAAATCCCTCTTAATCAGTGATCAGCAACAGCTGTATTACTTTACAAAATTAATAAACAGTAACTCTTCGGTATCATAACAAGAACCTAAAATGCAAATGGAATATTAGCAGTTTTGTTTATCTGTTTATTTTTAAAATGTGGTGGAACTTTATACTGTTAGGCAAAGGTAAAGGTTCCCCTCGCACATATGTGCTAATCATTCCCAACTCTAGGGGGCGGTGCTCATCTCCGTTTCAAAGCCAGAGAGCCAACACTGTCCGAAGACATCTCCATGGACATGTGGCTGGCATGACTAAATGCCAAAGGTGCACAGAACACTGTTACCTTCCCACTAAAGGTGGTCCCTATTTTTCTACTTGCATTTTTAGGTGCTTTCGAACTGCTGGGTTGGCAGAAGCTGGGACATATTACAGGAGCTCACCCCGTTATGCGGCACTAGGGATTCAAACTGCTGAACTGCTGACCTTTTGATCGACAAGCTCAGCGTTTTAGCCACTGAGCCACTGCGTCCCTTTTTGTATTGTTAAATTGGGGTAAATTTCATTAATCTAGATAATTTGAAAACAGGCTATGTTTTCCTCACGCCTGTATCTCTGCCTTAAAAGAGGTAGGAAGTATATTTCAAATAAATTATTGCTGTAAATTTTTCAAATGGGGTCCAACTGAAATTTGGCAGTATTCATTTTCTTTTAAGAATAGACCATTCCTGCTATTTTCATCCCATTCTAATAGAGCATGACCTAGCATCAAGCATTTTGAAGTTTCTTCATTATAGCCTATACATAATTTTTAAATTGACTCTTAGAACTTAAATAGAAGCTCTATTTAAGCTCATGTGGCTTAAATAGAAACAATTTGCTATCAAAAATCACCAACTTGAATCAAACCATGCCTTTTTTTGAATCTCAGATCTCAGTTCAGATCATAGCTGAGTCATATAGGCCTAGACATAAAACAGTGAGAGTGGTAGGCATTTTATGGCTATATGTGCTATTTCAGGAAACTCTTGGTAACAAGAAAAGAGAAAAAATGTTTTTTAAAAAACTGTAGTAATTCTCCAAGAATCTTTAAAAAGCAAGGTAATTCTGAGATGGGCAGAAGTCATCCATCATTAAGAAAATCTCAGTCTTTTGATTTTTGTAGCTCAAAGCAAAACCCACCTACCTATAAAATTCTTCAGGCAGTAGCTATGAGTGTTAGTATCTCTCTGCTTCTCCTAACATAATTAACTTGAAGAAGTGACCTCCAGAAGTGGTGATTGTCATAGTAGGCAGTATAATTTTTCTGGCAGTAGCAGTAGCAACAGCAGCAAAGAATGAGGAATAAGAAATTCCAAAGACACAGAGCAAGGTGTCAGGACATGAAGTAAGTTGTAATATATATGTCAAAACATAATGTGGAATTTAGCACAAGGGTAACCCCCTGCTTCTGACATATATAAATCCTTCCACAGGGAAAACATTTCTTTTGAGATTTAGGGGGAAAGTCACACCATGAATGGCACTCTGTTCTCATTTTGAAAGAATGGTTTAAAGGAATAGAATAGCACGTCTGTCTTTTAATAGATTTCCTTATAAATATTCAGAGCTACCTGTACAAGTTGCTATTTATAATATGTAAAATTTAGATATTTAGTACAAAAAGAGGATTTTATGGTCCCTGAAAATGTAATTTGTATTCTGAGGAAATATTCTCAGCTAATTAGCAATATTCTGTCGGTACTCTGAGGGAAATGCTCTCTAGCTAAATAGGAAATGTTACTCAGTTTGTTTTTATGATTTTTGTTTTAAGATTTTGGAATACCTTCTGAAATTATATCTAACTTTCTCAATATTCAGTTCGATTCTATTTGGTACAGTCCAATACAAGCACCAATACAAGCAGAGTGTTCTGTGAGTAAGTGAGTGAATAAGCAAAATAAAATTTAAGACCAAGTTAAAATACATTTATAAACAACCCAACTAATCTATAATTTATATCTATAAATGAGGAGCAGGATGTACCTATATTAAATTATAATATAAACACTAAAATTATTTTAAATATGATACCATATAAAATTACAACAAACTAATAATATAGAACATTTAATGAGTTATAGTTTTATAACGTGCATTGTGGAAGATTGGCCCATCAGGGTCTAACAGATTTTTCATGCTGCTGCACAAAACCTAGCTACATGTACTACAATCAGGACAAGAGCCGTGGTGGCGCAGTGGTTAGAATGCAGTAATGTAGGCTAATTCTGCCGACTGCTGACTGCCAGCAGTTCGGCAGTTCCAGTCTCACCAGCTCAAGGTTGACTTAGCCTTCCATCCTTCCAAAGTCAGTAAAATGAGGACTCAGATTGTTGGGGGCACTATGCTGACTCTGTAAACCACTTAGAGAGGCTGTAAAGTACTGTGAATTGGTATATAAGGACTATTGCTATTTCATAACATCTGGACAAAGGCCAAATCTAGGAGACCAGGATATCTACCAGTCAGAGATTGTATGAATCCGGTTTGGAGGTCTCCATAAAAGGAGCAATGAAGAACATTTTCTGTAGTTTCCACGTCTCCATAATCACAGGGGTAGAGCCTTTCAGTAAATAGTACCTTTTTTTATATTTATCACCCAGTACTGCAGAGGGGAGAGCATGGCACTGGGCAAGCAAGTTTTTTTAATGTCTGGGTATTCCTAGCTATGTAAGGTATGTAAGGCAATATATCTGTTGTGTACTAGTGACAGAAAGGCTAGGACCTTTCCTAGATCTTTATCTTTTGCTTCAGAGGTTATTTTGCCTGATCATATGCCATCTTAAAAACTGAGGGGGCAGAGTAGCCTAGATTTAAAAAATTAGATTCAGCAGCCTTGAGCTATGATTGAAAAGTGTCCTGAAAATTAATGGTGCTAGGCCTTGAGAATAGAAGTTAAGCTTTAACCAAACATTTATTGAAGCTAGACACATTCTTGAGTCAAGTATTTAATATGTATGAAAAGTTGAAAAGTCTCCAGTTGTAAAGGTGCATTTGAGACACAGTGAAGAGAGCTGCTCTGATGAATTTAGATGGGTATTTCTCCAGGGAGATTAAACATGAAGCTGGGATGCCAACCAGACTCCCATAGAATAGAATAGAATAACAGAGTTGGAAGGGACCTTGGAGGTCTTCTAGTCCAACCCCCTGCCCAGGCAGGAAAC
>JANHZT010000313.1:128466-140160 GCA_032468215.1 Stegonotus admiraltiensis
AGCCCTCTCCGTGGGGGCCAATGACTCGCCTCCAATAGTCAGTGATGGCACCAACTGACTATATCGGGATGCCGGAATTCCAACACATCTGCTGGATGACAGGTTGTAGAAAGCTGGACTGGCACAATAGGAACAGATTTGGATTTAGGACAAATTTCCACAAATTATTTAATTCACTTATGAAATCCATTGTCACAATATGTGGAGGTATATTTTGCCTAGTTTAAATTATTTTAGCAGGAGATGAGAGAAATTCAGAAAAAAGGGATGACACTTCATGGAAGTGAAAATTGTATTTGAAGAAGCAGGATAGGAAGAGTATTGATGTTTTTTTTAAAACTCTGGTGTTGAAGAAGACTCCTGAGAATACCGTGGAAAGCCAAGAAAACAATCTGATGGATCACTGAACAAATCAAACTAGAGTTTTTACTTGAGGCACAAATGATCAGGGTCAAATTATCCTACTTTGAACACATTACACAAAGACCTAACTCTGAAAAAGGATCTAACACTGGGAAAGGTACAAGGAAAGAGAAGGATGATCAGCAGCAAGACGATATTACAGTGGCAATGAGCATGCCTTTTGGAGACTTGAAAAAGCATGTTAGGGAAAGATCATCATGGAGAAAATCTACATATCTGCTAGAGATCTAAAATGACTTCATGGAACATAATCAACTGTAGCTATTATTCAGCTAACAAAATATCAAATTTTAGAGACAGCATATCTGCTTTCTTCAACCATCTACTCTTCAGAGAGTTTTCTAGCATGGCAAAAAAAGAAGAGTATTTCATGTGAGTTAGTAGAATGAGAACTTAGAGTATGGGTGTCAAACTCGTGGTGTCACATTGCCATCACGTGATGTTTTGTGTGTTTGTCCCATTCGCGGAGTTGGGTGGGCATCGCCTGCACATGACACATCCGGCCTGTGGGCTGCCACTTTGACACCCCTGACTTAGAGGAATGAAAATGTGCAGGCATGTACAAATTTAATTGCATACAGTCTGGATGCAATTAAATAGTGAACAACTTTGGTTGCAACATCATCTTTGGTGTTTAATTATATACCTATTTTATTTAAAATGAGTACTTATTTCTTCTACATTGTACATATTTTTGAAACCTTGATCCTTTCTATATTTTATAATTAAAAAGTAATGTTAGACCAAAAATGAAATTTAAAAAAAGGTTTGAACCAAAGATGTATCCTCATGCAAATATTGCTTTCTTCTGTTTCCAAAAGAACATCTCTTTTCCATGCACTAGTTCAGTGTGGAAAGCTATTTTTTTTTATTTCATTAGTCTATTGATTAATTCAATCTTGTTAATCCAGAAATGGAAAATCTTTCTAGTGAAGGCTGTATTGCCCTTTGATAATTTGTCAGGGAACACATTTCAGTGGAAACACAAGGTCATAAGTAACAATGGGCAGTGCATTTCTGATGTATGAACTCTTTCTCCCTTCTTCTTCTCTCTCTCTCCCTCTCTCCCTTTCTCTTTCTCTTTCTCTTCCTCTTGTTTCTATTTCCCCTTTATACTTTTCTATCTCACAAGATCAGCCATGAGAGACAGATTCTTCTAGCAGGAATCTGAAATAACTTACAGATTGAAAAAAAAATAGAAAGGGGACACTGTAATTAGGCTATGGTCTACATCAGGGGTGTCAAACTCGTGCAGTCACGGCACGTGATGTATCGGGACTTTTTCCCCTTTGCTAAACCAGGCAGGGGCAGAGCCAGCAGGTGACACATCCAGCCCATGGGCCACGAGTTTGACACCCCTGCTCTACATGCAGCCCCTAAGGCAGTGATGGTTAACCTTTTTGGTGCTGAGTGCCCAAAGCGCGTGCATGCGCACATGTGCCAGAAGCCCCAAATTCAATGCTAGCACCCCCTGTGCATGCGCCCTCTGTGCATGCATGCATGTCCCCCCTGCATGTGCCCCAGCACCCCCATACATGCACCCTGCCCCCCTCCACACCCAATTTTGGCTTCCAGGTTGGTGCAGGAGGCTTTCCAGGCCTAAAATGGGGCAGGGGGGGCATTCCCTATTTTGGACCTGGAAAGTTTCCTGCACCAACCTGGAAACCAAAATGGGACACAAGGTTGCCATGCAAGGCACCCCCCACGCCCTGTTTTGGGCCTGGAAAGCCTCCTGCACCAGTCTGCATTCCCCGCATGCGCGGCAGAGACTAGCTGACCCATGGGAGGTGCGGACACATGCGTGGTGGAGCTGGGCTGGGGTGACAGATGGCGTGCCTGCAAGAGGGCATGCCATCTCTGTGGCACGCGTGCCATAGGTTTGCCATCACAGCCCTAAGGCTATCATTTACCCATGAAGAATTTAGTTTAACTAGAAAGAGGCAGAAATATCCCACCTGTTGGAGGGAAAGAACTGAGCTCACATCAGTGTAATTTGAAGAGCTTCATCATACAAAGCATGAGCCTCTGAACTGCAGTCCCTTCCCTTTTCGCCACTTAATGCAGAAAAAGATTGTGCTAGCAGTATTTGAATGTTAAGGTATTGTTAATACCACCTATGAAAAAAATCCTAATGTCAGCAGTTGATGTGTTACAAATCATCTTGCCACTTTCATTTGTGATGGTACCGAAACAGCCTGTATTACAACTGCCCCTCAGCCTCTTCCTTTCCTCTATCTCAGTTTGGAAACTCTGAAAAATAGAACGTAATGGTAAGTGTTTCCATATGTTCTGATCAGATATAACCTCATTATCACCCTCCTTCTTTCTATGAAACTCTTCAGATAAAGCTATTTTCATTTAGAACAAATGAGCTGTCTTTCCTTTCCCCACCCCTCCTTTTTTAAATCAAGAGAAGCAAAGGTGTTCCGATCTGTTTGGCTGGATTTGTTTAGCTTTCTGCATTTCTTTTTTTAAAAAAGAACAAAAATAAAGGGGAAGAAAGGGGCAACAATGACATGGGGTGGGAAAGAAAAAGCAATTGCAATATTTCAAAGCCTACTGAAAATTAGACTAAGCGTCTGCAGAAGCCAAATGGAAATCATAATTCTTCCATTTCCCTGGCTGTTCTGACACATTTAATAGGCTTGGCAGAGATTCAAGGAAAACAGGGGCCAAGCTGGGGTGGGTGGAAAGAAACAGAAAGGCTGGTCAATTACCAAGCAGCCAGGTTTTAGTATAGCTTAAATTTAGGAATGTCTAAAGCCCCTTGTATTACTTCCCCAATTGAG
Organism: Stegonotus admiraltiensis; assembly: GCA_032468215.1. Classification (NCBI taxonomy): domain Eukaryota; kingdom Metazoa; phylum Chordata; class Lepidosauria; order Squamata; family Colubridae; genus Stegonotus; species Stegonotus admiraltiensis. Next base: position 131,679 of record JANHZT010000313.1, read on the forward strand.
AAGGAATGGAAAAGAAACGGGGAGCACAGGGCATTTTGCAAACAAATACAGCATGGCCCTGTTAAATGCATTTTATTTGTTTAGTTTTTACATAGTCCCTGTAGAGCCCTGGGCACCATGCAAAATTACAAATACAAGATAAATAACCTTGAGACTCTTAAAATGCAGGGACTCTCTTAGCCAAGCTACAATACAACATTGCCTCTGTATGCTAGCTGAGGAAAGCAGAACACAGTTACTGGTTTCTAGCAGCATAAAAAAGAAGAGCTAATCTTCGCTCTCTGCCTAAGACCATCATTTCTGGCCATTATGGAAGCCAAAGTTTCTCACCATTATTTGCAGATGATGATACTCCAAAAAGAAAGTCACAAACTACAATTAAATACACACAAACACATCCCTGTTCACCTGTACAGCCAACACCCTGTACGTCTATGTCCAGTGGCTTCATGTTGTTTCACTATAATAAACTAATATGGCATAAATGAAAAATACCATCAGAGATGGTATAAGTGATGAGTTGTATCCTCATCAGTCCTGAGCATGAAAATATGTAATATGTAAAATACACTTAGTTGACATGCATGCACTAGAATATGTAATTTTTACTAAATTTCACATTAAACTTGCTAACAGAATTTTTAGGGCCCATTTAATGTCAATTTCTAGAATATCTGGTTCTTATTTAGTGATCAAACATTGAATGTATCATCAAATTTGGAATTTTCTTTTTGTTCAGTTCTTCCATATATTTGTACCAGTACAATGACTGTTTTTTATCTTTGTCTCCAATAGAGCTTTGTCTTTTATTGTGCTCATTTTATATATATAACCCTCCCCTTGCTCTTCTCTGGGACTCAACATTTAGTATGGTAAATTTTCCATTCTACTTGTTCTTTTTCTTTCTACCGTTTTTCAATAATGCATCAGCAGATATCCATTTCACTTCCTTTTGCTAACTGAATATCTGTGTTTGCTTCATCTTTTAAATAGACACAAATTTCAATTCAGAATTCATAAGGAGCTCTATATATCAATTCCAATCCATTGAATTTAATTTGCTACTTTTACCACATAGTCATATAGAATGTTTCTAAGACTATATTTTGTTGGTCTGATTTTTTTTTTCTAGCTTAAGATATAATTATGCAGGAAGGAATTTGCAACCTGAGCTGCAGGTGGCAGCACTATCTGGTGATATTCATGTGTAGAGTCACTCTCATTTCTTGGAAGAAGTTATCTATTATGGATATTTAATTTTGCTGCAAGTCTTCTTAGACTATCTTGCTTCATTTCTTACGCCAAAGCCAAATTTACCCATTATTCCAGATACTATTTTACTTAGAATTTTTTGATATTGTACTGTCAAGGCATTACAAGTTATTGTAAGCAATACTATTCAATTTCCACTTCCTTTGTATGTGTGATAGGAACCTAGACTTGAATCACTGAACTATCAATTGAGTTGATTTAGATTTTAGATATTCTTGTTTGCAGTTGCATCAGACCATTGATGTAGATGAGCTTTCGGTTAATATGATGACTAATCTATTTTCTTTACACTTTTCTTGTGCACAACATAAATGCTAAATGGGCCCCAGCCCAGTAATGGCCCGTGGCCCAGGGGTTGGGGGATCCCTGGCATATTGGACACTTCCTGAGCTGCACTTCTAACTGCATGCGATTGTGCTGAACTTGTGGTATACAGTACATGTCATGGCAGACTTAAACCTCTGAACTGTTTCTTAAAATGAATGACTTCCATCAAGATAGCTGAGGTTATACCCCCTTCCTCTAAATGGACATAAGTGACGCAAATTAAATTGATTGCATATTTTGGCTTATTTAGTAGTTTGCATGTTGTTTTCCAAGGACGTTAGTATGAAATTTGATAAGGGTGATGTCTGATTTTGATCATGCTGATGATGCTATCCTTTCAATCATGTCTGATTCTCAATGTTTCCATGGACCAGCTCTCTCTCTACAGTTTTTGATTTTATACAGCTTCTTTCAGTTATTTTAGATGCTCTGGCTTGTTATTGGCTTTGATGGTGTCTAGCCACCGTGGTTTGTTTGTGTTTTTTTTTGGTGGCCTCATTTCCTTTTACTGCTAACCATTCTGAGCATAACTGACATTTCCAGTGAGCTTGATCCCATGACATGGTTGAAATAAGTAAGGATGAATTTTGTGATTTTTGCCTCCCGGCTATATGTCTGGTTTTTTAAGCTCCGGTATTTGTTTGTTTGTCACCTTTGCTGCCCAAGGAATGTGCAGGAACTTTTTCCAACCTCACAGCTCAAACAAGTCAATTTTCCTCCTGTCTACTTTTTTCCTGGTTCAAATTTTGCAACCATAGATAACTATGGGAAACATGATTCTGCATATTAAAAAGTGGGTTTTAAAAAGTGGGCCAAAATTATTTAATACTTCTTAATCTGTTCTTAACTTTTGTAGTATATGTTTTTATTTTGGCTGTTCACCGCCCTGAGTCCTGTTGGGAGAAGGGCGGTATATAAATTCAATAAATAAATAATAAATAATAAATTAATTAATCTGTATTTAGTTTCCAGGCTGATGTCCTTCCTTTTCTGTACTCAGTTCATGCTCATCATTCTGGGCAACCCAGTCAGATTTGACACTCTTTCCGGACTACAGTCACTGCTTTTATCCATTTGTGATCCTAGGAAAGTGAACTCTTGCACACTTTCAATCTCTTCAGTGCCAATTATTATTTTGACATTTCCACTCCTTGAAGTGACCATGAGCTTTGTCTAGGGACTATTATTCACATGCTGGTGAGGCTTGATCATAACTGATCAAGGTTAGTCCTTTGACTTATGATGACAATTGTGTCTGGAATTTTGGTTCTAATATTGACCACATGACCTGACTCAATTTAGCAGATTGATGGTCATTGCTTATGATATCCTGAGACAATTTCAGCATACAATATGACTTTATACATTATTTTCATTTTTATATTACAGTGTGGAATGGTTTGTCACTGCCTTCTTCCTAGGGCTGAGAAAGCGTAATTGGTCCAAAGTCACCCAATGGGCTTTGTGCCTTAAGACAGGACAAGAACTGTCTTCTCGTTTCTATCCTGGTGTTTAACCACTAGACCAATCAGGTTCTTTCCTGACTCTTATAAGACCTTCCTGTGGGTTCTCGGGATCTGATGGACAACTCAGTAAAAAATGAATTTTGTTCTCTTTTACTGAAACAACCAAATGTAAAGTAAATAAGCATATTTCTTAAGTTGGGACAGCAACATTATTTATCACTAGGAACACCAATTTTGTGCTTTCTACCTCCTCCTTCTCATTTCAAAATAAAATACCTGATATTCTAACCTGCAGGGTAATTGAAGTTATTTTTCACTACTTAACTTTTCATAGCATAACTATTTTCTCCCTGAATATAAATGTACTCAATAAAGTGCCTTAATAGATATGTGCATTATTTTACTTCTACATCCTGCCTGCTTTCGAATTTAGAGCTACTGGTGGTAGTTTTCCTTCTGTGAGTAAGGTTGGCAGCTAGTATTTCGCTGAATAAAATCTTTTTCATTCCTATCTGTGCAAATAGACTACATCTCATGATGCATCCTCTTCTTTAGGCCTTCAATACTGTTCTGCAAATTGTCCTCAACAACTCTCTTCTACAATCCTCTTTAGATTTACATTCAAATGAACAAACTTGTATTCAAACCTCTGACTTCCATTTAGGGTGAGATTTCTTATCCTGCACATACAGATCAAAAGAATGGGGGCATGTATTATTTCTATACATAATTCTCTTATGGACAGGTGGAAAACTTAACAGAAACCACAGCCATATGATGTAGTTGCAGCTTTTAATGTAGACTTTATAAGATGGCTTTGTTCAATAGCTTAGGAAAGGTAGCTTAAACAGTTTACACCAATTATACAGGATCTCTTTCAAATGATAAAATTGGCTGGAGATCCCACTTTAGAGAGGTTTCTTGTGATTTGGGAAGCTTGGTTAGACAACCTCATGCAAGTTAAATAATATGGAAAAGCCAGGTTATCTTTTTTGCAAAAGAAAGATGTCCCAAAATGAGGAAAGTCTGGAAATCACTGAGACAACAATAAGAGAAAAACTGTGCCAGATGTAACTGTTTCGCTACAGATTTTTGCTCCCATTTGTTTTATACCCCCCACACACCCCCACAGATTTTTTTTTTAAAAATATTGACAGGAATTGACATGTTCTGCTTCTGTATCTAAAAGTATTAGGCCGCTTTTGTTCTTTGCTCCCATTTGAAAAACCGGTGTCTTCCATTTAAGAACATTCTTAAAATCTGTACACTCAAACAAGAACTGGCACACTTTAATTAAAAGAGACACAAAGAAAGAAACATACACTAGAGGAAGACTGTAATGGGAAAATAGGAAGAGGAGGTTGTGTCTTTGCTTTTAATTTGATGCATGTTTGAGTGAGCCCTTAGCAAACTAATTATCATTACTAGATTGCTAAGCATCACTGCGTGCCAGTGCCACTATTGTTATGCAACCTTGGAAGTACGTTTATTGGATAGGAAGAGAAAATCAAATAAAATCACAGCTCCCTTTGCGTATTAAAATGTGAGATTCCTTTGTAGACTTAATGAGAACATGGAGCAACCACTTAAAAGGATTCTTGAACAAGCCATGGAAGGATTTCTAGCTGGCTAATTTAATGCTTTTTCCAAAGGATGCACCAGCACAAAGCAAAGCTCTTTGAAAACCTGATAGCTGTACCATGCCATTAAAAAGCGATACTGAACTTGAATTCAAACCGTTACACACATTTGGTATATTTCCCCACTACTCTTCTGCTTTTTTATGTTTGCTTTTGATTAACCAAAGTTTGTAAGGATAATTTGCATGTTGAAGCAAAGGGAGGATTTACTTATAAACTTAGGCAAGAAAGAAGACAGGAAAAAAATGCAGACAGACTTAATAACATCACTTAGAGAGACATACGACAGCCAGTTTTATATAAAACTCATTTTATGTAAATGAGTAAAGCACCAGGCTAGAAACCAGAAGACTATGAGTTCCAGTCCCGTCTTAGACACAAGTCAACTGGATGACCTTCAGTTGGTCATTGTCTCTTAGCGCTTAGCTTTCAGAAGCAGATAATGGTCAACTTCTGAAAAACTTTACCAGGAAAACTGCAGGGCCTAGTCTGAGCAGTTACCAGAGTCTAAAAAGGAAGGAAGGAAGGAAGGAAGGAAGGAAGGAAGGAAGGAAGGAAGGAAGGAAGGAAGGAAGGAAGGAAGGAAGGAGGCATAGATGTATTATACAAAGCATATGCAGTCTCTATATATAAGGCACACACACATACACTCACAAGAGGTATAGGAGGCACAGGAGGCAGCTGATTGAGCACGCACATAGTTATAGTTGGCTTTTAAGAAAGGTATAGTTTATATTCCGTCATTACAACTAAATGGAGTTTATTATCAAATAAATGCATTTAGCATTAGGGCAGCAAGAGTGAGCTTCACTGTATTCCTTTCATAATGAAGGTGCAATGATTTAAGGGAGTTTAGAATACAAAACTGCAGATGTTCAACCGCTTTTGTTTTTGCTAGTTTGTTTTCTGGTTTTTGCTCTAGCATACCAGAAATGTTGAAGCAATTATATTGCCAAGAAAAAGGGTAGGGAAATGTTATTTGTTATTTGTGTGCTTTGCATCTAAGATAATTGGTTTCAGCTTTAAAACTATCCAGCTGTAACACAGGGAGGAAAGGCAGGTGGAAGAGAGAGAGGTTAACACTTTCCTTGCTCTTTGCTAACTCACCTCCTGAAGACACCTTTTCCCCCATAATGAGGAAATAAAAGGAGAGAGATAAAAAGATACAGCAGGGCTCCTGCATCTTCTCATTTGAAAGGCTATTTTTAGAAAAAGGGGAGGAAAAAGCCTGTAGAAATTGGTTTTAGCCTAGTGTTACCCTGCATTCTCATCTCTACATATATCATTATACAAACATATCCCCTGGGATCTACCCTCATTCAAAATCAAAGTTACAGTTTTGAGTAGAGGTGTCTTTTGACTTAGGATGAAGCCTGAAGTCAAAAAAGAATCAATGAAGCGTTTAACAAATTTGTGATAGGAGTAAATTGGGTACTTCCCACAAGAGAAGATGGAAGTATCGAATTTACCCCATTACCAATTTGGGAGTTGTATCTCCCATTTGCTCAGTGGACTGGGAAAGAGAGTAGCCCCCTCTCTGGGTGCCCCCAAAAGGTTTTAAAATTGAAATAGTGCCCTTTGGTATTTGTTCACATGGAATTCCTGGAACACTTTGATTGGTAAAGAGGAATTGAATTAAGGGATCAATAAGCATTAACTCAGTTCTGAATGACCCTTGGGATCTTTTACCCAACTGTAAATGGATGGATGATTGATGTATGGTTCAAGGAGGTGAGCTAGGAAAGAGAAATAGACTTGTTCTCTTTCTGAGTGATTCTGTGAGTGACAATGCTCTTTGTTGCAAACAATAAATGGATTTATTTTTGATCCTCTTTCTATTACTTTTTATGGAGCTGTCTATTCCACTTCATTTCCTTCCTCCTTCTTTTCACATCATATTGTATTTCAATCTTTCATTGGTTTAAATACAATGCCCCCCCCCATTTTTTCCTAAATTAGCAAAGACATTGTTGATTTTGATTAAAATATTATTTTATCTTCCCACTGATAACATGGAAGGCAGGAAATTAAATCTTGCCAAAAGGTAGGGGTAGGGGAAATGGGAAGACTGTCTAAGATAACACTTTGCAGCAGTAAAAGGTCTTCTACCAAGACCATGAACCTAGTATTGAGGGGTAGCTTTCCGGTCACTGAAATCAATATCAAGCAACCAGCATTTTCCAGGCTAACTCCCTTGGGCCCTAACAGAATCAGTTACTGAAATGAAAGGCCATGTTTTCTAAGGTGAATTTAATTATTATTTTTTGGAAAGCTCAATAAATGCACTCGGGAGATTTACAGCAGCCATAATAATCTGTTTGGGCCCCAAAAAAAACATAAGATGGCAAAGCCATATAAACTCCTACAGAAGGAAAAGGAGATTGGTGAGCTGTGGCAGAATCATGAACTCTGGACTCAGATTCTGAAGCTGAAGAAGCTATCCTAGCTGAGTCCGTGGAATGTCAGGTCTCAGGAAGGACAAAGCCAGGCATCACATGAAGTTGATCAATCACAGGCATCACCTGAGAAGCTGCACCTGTCAGGGGAGAATGAGGTAAAGCCTTCCAGTCCCTTCATCAGACAAGTGTTTGTTTGTTTGTTTGTTTGTTTACAGGTTCAGTTTCATTTGATTTTTGTTTGATTGTCTTTGAACAATAGACCCAGAAATCAATTTTAAGAGTATCTGCCTCTACAGATAAACTGTGTTTTAAAAATGTTGTGGAAGAGGAACCCGTTTTACTGGATAAGACTGAGACTGATGGGAAGTAGATTTTAAAACGACAGGCTAAAAGAACAGTATCAAAAAAGATTCAGTACTGGCCATGTAAAAGAAAGTGGACAATGTTTTTAATTATTAAAAAGGATATACGAATAACATACAAAGAATGACTTGGATGATTTTATTATAATGGATTTACAAAAGAGGCTTGTTAAAGCTCTGAAGAATTTTGTGAGAAGTGACTGTAGGGGAAAAAAGGAAAAGAAATCAAATTCTAGGGCATTATTTGACGTGACTAAAGATCAAGATTATTCGCAGTAAAAGCAGTAAGAAATGTAAAGTTGACTTATTTGATCATATTTAAAATATATTGTTATCTCTGGTAACCCTTAACAGACCATTTCTGGTCAGCATTTAAATGATCGGTTTTCTAGATAAGAGATAATAAATGAGAAGAAGAGTTCATTTGTTGTATTTTAAAAGATGGTGAGTTCCTAAAGTTCTGACAAGGAGGAAAATAATATCTTTATGTATTTCTTTTCTTTTTCTTTACTATATTCTTATTTTTCTTTTTTCTATTTTTTTCTGCATTTCTTTTTTCTATTTTTTTTTAGTTTGTATTAGTTTTATCATTGTAAGTCTAATTTTTAATAAAATAATTAGTATTAAAAAAATAAGCAAGATCAGATTCCAAATGCATTAGAGAGCTGGGTTTGTATGATATATAGGTAGGCAGCCTTGGTAAAGGCAGGAGTATTCACTGAAGGATTTTTTAAAAAGTCAAGATGGCAGCCTTAACTGTGCAGGCAAAACCCTGCCCCCCGTGTTGCTTATGCAACCCACATATAAATTGAGTGGAGGTTTGAGTAAATGCTTGTAACTGCCGCCCCACCCATAGCAAATGCATCTGAAAAATGAGAGAATAACAATCCTAAGTAAAGAAAGAAAAAGATAACAGAAGAAAGATCAGTAAAGGGTGAGAAGAAAGAAAGAAAGAAAGAAAGAAAGAAAGAAAGAAAGAAAGAAAGAAAGAAAGAAAGAAAGAAAAGAAAGAGAGA
>JANHZT010000313.1:157422-169565 GCA_032468215.1 Stegonotus admiraltiensis
GGATTTGGGGATTTTAAATTGGTTTTTAATATTATTTAATCTTTATCTATTGTCGGGTTGTTTTATTGCTGTGAGCCTCCCCGAGTCCTACGGGAGAAGGACGGCATATAAATCTGACAAACAAACAAACAAACAAACAAACAAACAAATGAACGAACGAACGAACGAACGAACGAACGCACCAAATATTTTTCCAAGTCACTGAATGTACTATAAATGCAAACTTAGAAATTAAAAAATCAGTACACATCTGAGCTCTCTAGAAAGCATCTTGGTGTTCTTTCTGGAATTCCCACTTGTGGAAATTGTGATGAATTTCCATCGCCTGTATTGATTAATTTGTACATCGCTTGGTAGTCAACAAATATATGTAAGTTTGACTCCTCCTATTTTCCCCACAATAATAACCCTGAGGAGGTGAGTTGGACTGAGAGAGAGAATGACAGATCCAAAGTCACCCAGCCAGCTTTCATAACTAAGGCAAGATTTGAACTCAAGAGTCCTTCTTTCTAGCCTGGTGCCTTAACCACTCATCTATTTGTCAATGAATTAAACACGAACGCAAAGGAAGTGAGATTAAAAACAAATATTTTGGTTAAGATACAGGTGCACGTGCTATTTTCTTTTACAGAACCTGATACAGAGCCACTCACTGACTCTTTGCATTTTCTTGCCTGCACGCAGACACTGAAACAAAACAGTTGAAAGGCACAGAGTTGAATGGTATAATTGCCTCTCAATGTATGACTAGCTGACCAATTAATTTTGTCACTTTTAAATTGCGTGCTTATCAGTGTCTTTTGGAATAGGACATACTTCTGCTACTATTTCTGCACACAACTCTCTCTCTCTCTCCTTCTCTCTCTCTCTCTCTCCCTATAACAGTGTATAGACAACAGCTTCCTTTAGGGAGAAACTGAGAAAAGATAGAACTATTAAATTGCTCTTTTTTGCTCTTGTTCAGGCTGTTCTTTTTTTTCCCTAGGGTATATATTACTAGAAACCAATATAGTAATTTTTACTTCCCTGAACTACTCCCCTCTGCATGACCGTGCACTGCATTTCAGTTCCCCATTCATTTGCTGTTTATTTATTTTTCCCCATTCCCTTTCCCCAAAATAAAAATCCTATGTTTATTGCTTTCTTCCTGTCTGTCATGAGACATGATGGGTCTGAGGCTGTGTGTTTGAGATCAAAGCACTGCATGTAGGATATAACCATTCCTTTACATTCTAGCACATTATATACACAGTTACAACAAGTTATGTCTCAGACCTTTTCATCTTACGGGTTTTATTTTGTTTTGCTTTTTTTTAAATCTTACTGGATACTGCAGTGACTGCAGCACAAGCACACTTTACTAAATGTGCAGGCAGGGTCCTCCATAGGCATTCACCAACGTCTGAGTTTCTATCCATATTTATTCACGTCAGCCATGGAATCTACATCTGTGTAAGGGACGGTTATCTGCCCAGTTGCATACACTGAATCAGATTATTAATTAATTAATTAATTTGTCAACAAGTACAAGGAAACAAGGAACAGTATAGACATAGACATAGACACATGAAAAAAAATTGGCATAAATAAAAGGATATAAATAGGCAAAACATAGCCATAAACACATACAATGATTACATATAAATGGGGACAGTAGGACAGGGACGGTAGGCACACTGGTGCGCTTAAGCACGCCCCCTTAGGGATCTCTTAAGAAACGTGAAAGGTCCACGGTAGACAGTTTAAGGTAAAAGGTTTGGGGATTAGCGAGACTAACAACAAGTTCAGGTAGAGTGTTCCAGACATTTACTACTCTATTGCAGAAGTCATATTTCCTACAATCAAGATTAGAGCGAATTACATTGAGTTTGAATCTATTGATAGCCCTTGTGTTATTACGGTTGAATTTAAAGTACTCATTTACAGGTAGGACATTTTGGTAAATAATCTTATGAATTAAGCATAGATCGGAATGTAGATGACGTAGTTCGAAGCTATCCAGACCTAAAATTTCAAGCCTGGTGGTATAGGATATTTTATTTCGAGCCAAAGATTTGAGTACTCTTCTAGTAAAATATCTCTGGACCCTCTCTAATGTATTGATGATTGAAAGGCAGTTCTAGGCAGGTGAACAGTATTCAAGTATAGGTCTGGCAAAGGTTTTATATGCCCTAATTTGAAGTATAGCATTACCAGAGAGAAAATTTCGTAAAATAAGATTGACAACTCTTAATGCCTTTTTTGCGATGATGTTACAGTGATCTCTGGGGCTTAGATCTTTTGAAGTGAGTACTCCTAGGACCTTGGCAGAGTGTGGGTCAACTTTTAGATCATTTCCAGCCAGCAAATATTTGATGTTCTTATTTCTATTGCTTCATTATTATTAAGATTATCCAATCCACTCCCTTCTTGCTAGACAGGAAAAGATTGTTGTCTTTGAAATCTGTAGGCAGTTTTGTCTTTTCCAAAAATCTGAAGAAAAGGAGCTTGCCGAGGTTGAAGAGCAGGAGAGAAAAGGAGAGCTGAGATTTGCCTCCAAGCTCTGATTAAAGCTGGAATTTGCAGGAAAACTGTTTTCCATGGGTAGTCAATTTTCTAGACAAACAGGAAAACTTTAGCTAAGAACTGTGTTAAACGTAGCTTATTTCCTGTCTAGGTTGTTAAGTCTAATCTTTTGTCTCTGAGGGTTATTATCTCTGTGAGAATTCTATCCTGTTGTGTTTTATACAAACTGACATCCCTTTGTATCAGAATTACTTTTACATTGGAACAGATCGAATCATCTTGAGGTTTGCTCAGAATCTTATCTTTGTTTGAATGTTTTTCTGTTGGGGGTTCTCCTAAGAAGCAGTTTATGCTTTGAGCAGTGTTTTATTTTTGTTGCCTGTACCACTGTTTACTGAAAGTTAAACAAAAAAGTTTACATTCTCCCTCCCCTCCCCTTTTTTTTTTTAAACTGACTCTATTTCTCTGTCATGAAACTGGGCTATCTCCCACAAAGGAGCAGGAGAAGGAAGGATTCTTTTCCTATGGTAGTTATGTATCTCAATGGCACAGGAGCAGGAAGAAACATCCAGTAAGTAATTAAAACATTTTTGTATGGAAGTGAGCAGGCAGCATCTCTGAAAAGACAAAGAACCCTCCACTCCAAGTCCAATTCTTCCATTTTGAAGGGTGAGACAGGCAAGGGAGAGGATTTTTTCAGTATTGGGGATCTGAGGGGCAAAAGGGAAAAGAGGTGAAATGCTGACATTACACAAGTAATCTTTCAGTTTCTGAAGCATGAAGGATTTTGTCATCCAAAGAGCTAGTAGCTCCCCATTATAGCATACTTTAGCCTTTAGCCAAAGAATGGTGCTAATTTCCATGCATGGACTACTGATGTAGTTGTGTAAGCAACAAGGTTATACCTTTTGCCCTTTGGAGCAGCAGATTGAAGCCATGTTTATCTTTTGGCCACAGGAGACTGATAGAAAAGGGTTCTGAAAACTAAAGAAAACCAGTTAAGCACCAGGCTAGAAACCAAGAGACTGTCAGTTCTAGTCCCACTTTAGGCATGAAACATGGCTGGGTGACTTTGGGCTAGTCTCTTTCACTCATCTCATCTCACCCTTACAGAGTTGTTGTGGAAACAGGAGAAAGGAAGAAATATTAGGTACTGAATGTTTGAGTTATTTATAAAAGTGATAAAGGTGGAATTTTAAAAAGTCTAAACAAAAAAAAGAGGACAGACCATTCAGTGGCCACCTGCATACTGTGGTAATGGTTACCTTCCATATGAAGGAGGGCTGGCTTGAACAGTAGCAAAAATTCAGCCCCACTTTAACACTGAGGAAGAATGGGTTATCCATGTGCATCTAATGCTTTGCTCATATGCTCACATGTATTCAATTGTCAGTGCAGGCTAATATGACGCAGGTGAAGAACATGATCAGAAGACATTTGGAGCTATTGTTCATTAAGACCAGAAGTCACCTGAGAGAAGTATGTGGGAAAAAAGCAATATATCGGGCTCTCTCTGATATATCAGAAAGATAATCTGGCCAGGATATTAAATAACAGTAGTAGGTGATGATGAAGATGTCAACTTGAATAAACTCCCAACAAGCCAAGCACAAAGTCTCTTAGCAGCTCTCTCTGGTCTAATGTCTGTCACTCTTGTCCACACAATTGGCAATTCAACTCAGTTTTCAGCACATTGTATGTCAGTGCAAGGCTGACTAGACTAGAATGGATTCTTTGGTCAAAATTTACTTTTACTTTCAGCATAACAATTGTAAGGTTGAGTCTCTTAGCAATAAGAACAGTTACCAGACTAATACTTATAGTCACTTCTCAAATATTTACTGTTCTTAAAAATGGGTTGGTGGGGACTATGATTATCACTTTTTCTCTGCTTCATTCAGTCTTTCAACGTTTTATATTTTGTCTTACTATGCCAGCTTGCCTCTGCTCACCTGTCTGCCGGTCTGCCAGCATTACCCCACCAGTATAGTCTCTCAACTCTGATAGATAGGCATTTTCCTTCTCTGTGCCAACTGCCAGACACATTGCATGCATGCCCATCAAGGCCCACCTGCTCTACCTGATCTATTCTCTCAATTTGGAATGGATGAAACATTCCTTCTGGGTTTTTTTTCCCTTCAGAAAGTCCACCTTCATTAAAGCTTACCAGTCTATCAGAAACTTGCATGTATATTTGAATAACACCAGTGGTTGAGGCCCTGGTGTTGAATAACACCAGGGCCTCAAATCTTCTCAGACAGCACCCCTTCTGCTCACTGACAATATCTAAAGTATTCCAGCAAACCACAGACCTGGAAATTTAAGCTTTTCCCTGAGGCTGATTATTGGATATCCTGATTCATTTCCATAAGAGGCATCCTTGCTGAGCTTGTCATCCAAAAAAGCAAATGATCCTACAATGGAAAAGTAAACATTATATCTTAGCAATCTTGGTTTTGGAAAGATCCAAAGTGACCTTTCCAAAGTGTAAGTTGTATTGTCACAAGAATCTTCAACAAGATGCCTACCCATCCACACAAGTGAATAATACTGCTTTGTTGACCTTGGGCAGGTTTAAATCTCAACACAGAATGAATGGGCATATAACCCAAACATATGGTTTCCCAAATGTGTATTTGAGTGCTAAGATTAGGCCTTTGAATGGGGCTTATCCCCAAATGAGAATCATTTTTAAAAAAAAAAATTCTAGGCAGTAAACCTGCTATTTTCTTAGCTTGAAATGGATATTATTAAAAAAGATGGCACACACACACACACACACACACACACACACATGCAAATGGAGGTAGGGTGGACAAGGTTAATATTATATTGTGCTCTTTTCATTTTTTCATTTTTCATCTTCTTTAAAAAGGGGAGTCCTGTAAGACTAAGCATTGTTTTCCTTGTGCCAATGAAATGTTACATTTTCTGTGCTACTTCTACCATTATAATCGGCAGATAGTTCTGCTTCCAATGACCAGCAGGCACTTTTGGATCAAACTTTAGGATCAGATCTGTCTGATAGGTTCAAACTCCTCCTGTGGCAGCCTGCTTCAGGTTTCCTGCTCCACAAACCAAATTGCCTCTGCCAGCCTGCTTCTCTTTCCCTGCCCATTTCCCTGCCAGACTACCCTTGGCTCTATCGGCCTGCTTCTCTTTCTGTCTGTGGCCATTATATAGGGACATACTTCCTAGTCTGTTGATCACAACAATCCAATGAATATAACAAGGTTCTGCTCCAGCCTTCTTACTTTGCCTGCTTCCCCTGGATGGTGCTTTATCTCACTATGCCAGCCCACATCTTCCAGCCCGCTGCACCAGTTTGCTGGTGATATCCCATATGACCATTTGTGAGCCCTTCTTTAGATAGGAAGATACTTACTTCAAGCCTATTAGCCAGTCTGGCACCAGTCTACAATGAAGTCCTCTCAGAAAAACCAATTGCTAACCAACAGATTGCAGCAAACCTCATCTCAGGAAGCTTAGATCATACTGAACATCCGGAAAGCAATGATCAAGAGATCTTTCTCAGGAGTAGCTGAACTTGCTAAGTAACAATGCCAACCCACCTGGCAACCCCATCCCCCCAAAAGGATATTAATCACCACAAAAAGATAAATCAACTACCTGTTTTCAATGTCATAGCAGAAATGCAGATGGAAAAATAATTTACTGGGAACTGGAATGTGATCTTTAAAAAAATATGGAAAAACAACATGATCCAGGTGGGCCAGGAAGGCCCAACAGAGACTACGTTTCCTTAGGGTCTTGCATAAAAACAGGGTGGAACAACAATTGATGACCTCCTTTTACAGGTCCACAATAGAAAGCATCCTCACTTATTGCATCACGGTATGGCATGCCAATTTGACAGCCACAGATAGAAAAGCACTACAGAGGGTGGTGAGCACAGCACAAAACATCATAGGCTGTCCCCTGATACCACTAGATGAGATCACTAGGGCTCGCTGTCTTAGAAGAGTGAGGAAAATTCTCAGGGACGACTCTCACCCTTGTCACCACTTCTTTATCCTCCTACCATTGGGAAGGACATACAGAAGCATAGCCGCACAAACAGGCTGAAGAACAGTTGTTATCCATGGGCTGTCAGACTCCTGAATGTGAAATAACATAGTAACTACATAGTACAATGGACTTGCAGGCAACGTGTAACATGTTCACACTGGTGCAATAGGACTGGGTATTAATATGATTTATTGGGTTAAGGATTTTCTGTCTTCACTGTGAGTTGTATTGTGTTGCGGGGGTTAGGGTGCACTGAGGGAGCTCAACCAATCTCAACCAATCTCACTGTACCTATGTTGTGCGCTGACAATAAAGATTTGAAATTTGAAAAATGAACTTTCTGCATTGATTCACACTTCTCTATATGATTTTGTTGGACAAAAAGTCTGTTGTTCTTTCCTTGTTTTCTTAAGAGTGTTTCAGGTGTTATACATAGCATATATTGCATAAATGGAGAGCTAGGTCTCTAAAGGTCTACCATCCTTACTATTTATATCTCACTTTGTAAAGAAAAATATAGAAGCTGCAACTCATAATAGAAACTCAAATTATCTTCTTTTGTCTTCAAATTGAATGGTTGGATCAAACTGAATTATGGCTTCTTCACCATCTAAAACTCTAGTTCAAATAGCACCAGGACAGTTTCGTGCACGTGTTGTCCAAGTGTGTTGTAGTAAAGTTGGGAAAATGAATAAAGTTTCAAAAAGCTGGTACTGTTTGCCATGAGAAGAAATGAAATAGCTTGAATGCTGGAATCTGGGTATCTAGGATTTATAATTATCAAGATGTAAAGGTAAATAGGTAGAGAATAAATAATTAGATCACCAGATGAGATGATAGGTTTCTTACTAAATAAAATGGAGCCTCCAAGGAAATTGGAATTACCTTTTTAAGGATACTTAAAAGGTGACTACCCAAAAAGGATTACATAGGCAAAATAATGTTGATGTTAGTATCAGCACAGATATATGATAGATTTAGGCATATCATATTAGGACTGCATAAATCAAGATGACCATTAGATGTAGATTTTTGCAATCCAGACATTAATCAGGGGTGAATTAAGATTCTCTGATAGATCTCAAGGTATCTGTAGTAATTAGCAAACATATCATTTCTTCTGGATAGTAAGAACTGTAATTAGCTTTTTTCATCTCCTGAATTAGGTTTCTGGAAAAGAAATACTTGGGAAGAAATGAAAAGGTGATCTTTGTGTTAAAGTCTTAGTGACCTTGGTTCTGTTGAAATGATGAACCTACTTATGGGTTGACTATGTTCTAAAAGCAACCTGATCCTTAATTCTTAGTATATATAGGCCTCCCCAATCCCATTTCAGCCACTGTTTTTACATGCCTGGTTGTGGTCCTCCTGGATCAATCAGAATGTTGGGCTAGATGGCTTACAAAACTTCCTTCAATTTTATGATTCACATATATTCAATAAATAAGCTTGGGGATAATTTTCCACTGTAATACAGTATTAGTGCCACCCACCCACCCCTTTCTCTCTTTTTTGTGCATTGTCTTATTGTATGCAAACTGAGTTTTTCTGAACATTGAGCTTAGGTTTTGAGTATGAAGAGCATGAATAACTGACTGTTACTATAGCTACTAAAGTGATTGATGAGATGACTGCAAATGCCTGATCATAATACTTTTTGTAGGTGTCATTTTAGCTATCAGCGAACACGCAGTTTTGTAATATTTCAAAAAGCTTTTCATCAAAGCGGGCTTGTCCTTCTGCAGCAAAGATTCTGAGTGCAGTTCCTCATTTTGCTATTCTAATTGCTTTTTCACACATAGGACTCAGCCACCTCTTTAAGTACCAGACCTGAATCTTATATTACAGTTTTTCTAACCTTGTGATGCTTTTTTTTTAGGTATATGGAAATTTGGGAGAAAATGTGTGAGCTTAACTAAATCTGCATTTAAATAAAAGGTAACATTTTATGTAGAGTGGAAGAATCAATACCTTTAATACTAAGAAAACAAAGCCCAAGGGTTTTGCTACAAACAAACTTAGTGAAATTTCCACTGAACAAATATTTTTGATCCTTAACTACATCGTGACATATACCTTAATGGAATATGCTTCTAATTAGTAAAGCCTGGTAAAAATAGAGAGAATTAGGGGAAATTATAACTTTAATTTCAATTCTAGGCATCTGCTGAGATTTAAACCACCTTTTGCTGTGCCTTTAACAGCAGCTTTGTTTGAATTATCAAATGAGGTATATTAGGTGTCTGGATCATCTCCAGTAAGATTCAGATCTAACCATTCTGTGACATCAGATTTGATTTTATGATTCAATCAGAGTAGTTGATCCAATTCGGAGAAGAGATGTGATTCAAAAATGTGATCAAATCAATCACAAATCAAACTTTTGAACTGGATCTGTTCACCAGCTCTTTGCTTTGTGAAAGCTACACTACGAAATAGATGGACAGGCTAGATTCTCCTTGTACTTTCAAGTGGCACTTTAAGCAACTCTTAAGTGGTAAAGAGTCTTACAATCAATGTCATCTCAGAATATTCTATTAGGTAAGATATACCGCCAGAGTTGGGATCCTACCGGTTTAACAACTAGATCGCTGTGTGCGTGCTTTATGCATATGCAGTTTGCAGAAAATTGAATTTCCGCATTGCTGTGAGCAAGGAAAACAGCTGAGGAGCAGCAATCCAGTCTGCTGCCCCAATCAGCTGGGCTGCGGAAGCAGAAATATAAGTGAGTATAATGCAGAGGTGGATGGGCAGGCCCACTTTAAAGAATGAGAGAACGGGTTCTCTCACGGCTGAAAGTCGGAGCTAACGGTTTGCCTGAACTGGTCCAAACTGGTAATACCATGCTTGTGTAGTGATGAAGGAATTGGACAAGAAGTGGAGAGAGCCTGGCTGCATTCCAGCCCAATTACCTGAAGCTCAGGTGTGGCTATAAGTCAGTCCCCATTTTCTCAGACCAGACTACCTTACAGAGGTATTTTGGAAACAGATAGTGACAAGAACGCTGCAAAGACCACTTTGCTATCTTGAACAAAAGATGGGATAAAAATCTAATCAATCGGTCAGTCTGGTATGAGTTAAAATAGCAGTGGTAAATGCTGGAAGAAGCCATAACCAGAAATAATAGGGAACTTCTTTTTTCATACTCGTTCTTTCTGCTACCCTGTTTCTTACGCTCCCTTGGTTTTGCTTGCTTTCTTGCATCCTTGACTGATCTGTCTAACAAATTGCCAAAATAGGAGAGCACATTCTTGCCACATCCAAAGCAGATTGCTTCTAGATGGTTTTAAAATTAGTTGAGGTTGGCATGATATTACTCATGATATCATATAGCCACAACAAAAGGGGCAGGGAAGAAGGATCCAAATTAAAAAAAACAGTAATAAACAACAGAGTGTTTATATAATGGGTGAGTGCACCAAGCAGTCATCACCAGGAAAAAATGTGACAGCCATTTTATTAATGTCTCCATTAGGCCCCTGGAAGAGGCTGATGTTAATGAAATTTGCAGCAGTTATTAAATTGGGAGACATTATGAATACCAGGAAGGAAGAAAAAGAGTAATAAAAATGCAGAAGGCCCTGAAGCTAGAGTCTTCTATCCATTTTTTCTAGGAAAGAACTACATTGGTTTCAATAGGATTTTCTAACCAAACATGCTGATGCTCCCACTGTTAAGTGTAAAACAGGCTTAATTCCCATGGATTTGAAAGGTTTGTGCTTTGCATAATTAAATCTGGATTATTAAAGCTTTTTTATTTACATTATTTAGGGCAAAAATGAAAGTTCTTTTCTTGACCCTCAGTGGGGTAGAAATTGTATGTGCACGGAGGATAACATTCCCTTGCCTGAATGATGTGTTTCTTTTAAGTATGGGGTTTCCACTTTGAAAGCAAAATGAAGCTGGGTATTTCAGCCAGTATGTAATGGCTTATTTCATATTACAATAATTATGTAAGCATTTAATTATTATGTTCATATCCTGTCTTTCCTCTAGGACAGTGATGGCTAACCTTTTTGCCATCGTGTGCCAAAAGCAGGGGGGTGGAGGGCGCGCGTGCCCACACCCATAATTCAATGCGCCCCGCCCCCCATGCGTTCATGTGCGACCCCCCTGTGCGACCCCACTTTTGGCAGGTGATGGCATGGTGGGCCCGGTAGGCCCATTTTTTGCCCTCCCCAAGCTCCAGAGGCTTTCTAGGAGCCTGGGGAGGACAAAAATAGCCTTCCCCACTCCCACAGAGGCCCTCTGGAGGCCAGAAATGGCCTGTTTCCCAACTTCCAGTGGGCCCGAAAGGCCCAAAAGTCAGCTGGCCAGTGCACACATGCAGGCTGGAGCTGATCTAGGGCAATGCTCGCGTGCCCACATATATGGCTCCACGTGCCACCTGTGGCACGTGTGCCGTAGTTTCACCATCACGGCTCTAGGAACTCAATGTTGTAGGCATATATGTTTCCTCACTTAATTTTGTCCCCATCTTCCTATGTGCCTGGCAATGTTGGTTGGAGTGAGAGAGGAATTATCCAAAGTCATCAAGTGGCTTTCAGAGATTGAAAGGAGACCCAAGCCTAGATATCTGCCAATCCAACATATTAACTGCATCACATCTGCTAATATGCCAAAACGTTTGTAAGAATGTTTCTAAATATATTTCTTCTGTATTTTTAGGCTTGGTTTCTTCCTTCTCCGTTCTAAAACGAGCATTTTGAAGTTAAAATATTGTATATATCTTTACAGTTGTGATTTTAAAAAAAGACTACAGAAATGAACATCTGAAACATCAAGAGCAATAACAAAACCAAGACTTTACACAATCTGCCAGAGAGTTTATTGACATGTTCACCATATGGAGCTGTTAGTGAAATTCTCCTATTCTGTTTTCAGTTTCTTCACACTAAAATAACTGATTCTGATATCTCTGGATGACTGAACTCTATCCCATCAGTTTTCTGATAGCCTGTCATAGAATTAGACCTACACATTCACTTTTTAATTCCTTAATAAAAGAAAATAATTAAATGAGACCATAGAAAAATGTGGGGAAATTAGTCTCTTTTTTTAAAAAAAATGTATATCACTTTTCATTTCAACCAGTAATAAGAGATAAAGCTTTAGAAATAAGAGAGGTGGAAAGAAAGTCAGATTGCAAAGGAAAATGAGAAATGAAAAGAGATTTTGAAATAAGAATGGCAAAGAGACAGGGTGATACAACAATTGAAGAGACAGCATAAGAATGAACAATGGCTTGCAGGAAAAGAATAGAAGAGCCAATATGTGAAGCTGAAAAAAAGCCAAAGCTATACAATTCCACTAAACGACTGACATGACTGTCTCTGCATAACTGTATGAAGATATAAAATGCTATGAATGGATGATGTCATCCTCCTCTGACTCCCAGCCCATTGCAAACGCACTCCTGGATCATACTGTCCAGCTTGATTCAAATTTATTTATTTATCGGTTCAATTTATATGCCACCCTTCTCCGGAGACTCAGGGTGGCTTACAATGCGTTAAGCAATAGCCTTTTTTTAAAAAAATTTTTTATTAAAGACAAAACACAAAACAACACCCAGTGTATAATACAAAATAGGGAAAAGCAGAGGAATT
>JANHZT010000313.1:175859-188636 GCA_032468215.1 Stegonotus admiraltiensis
AAGAGACAAGTCCCATTAATTTCAATAGCATTTTACTTTTTTGGGGCGGGGAGAGCAAATTTTACTCAGCTATATTCCCAGACAGGTACATAACACTACTGCGTAAACCTGTGCATGTCTGCAATCACAGAGTTCATAAGGCTTTTTCTTTGGAAATAGGATGAAGCCCTGTTGTCTCAGCAATGACATTTTCTCTAAGTACAGTGTGATTTTTAAATTTGTCACCCAATAAGCCTAGCCTTTTTGAGTGACAGCTGAAAAGAGATGCTAAACAAATTGAACTTTCCTTGCCCCCGGCTCACTCTGTCCCATTTTTGTGTTGAGCAGTTCCCTGAGTTTTGATCTAAAATTTCACACTATTTTTTCTTCATATATTATTTGCTTGGCAGTCAGTGTTGCTGCCTCTTCCATTAATCTGTTCTATCTTCCATTCTTGGCTATCTAAGATGACAGGGGTCTTAAGGATTTCACAATGCAAACATTAATCTGTATTCCAAGAATTAGCCTGAAATTGATCCAAAGAGATGAAATCACCATTAGACAGATATTGATCTGGCTTATGAATTCACCAAATGTTGTGAACAAAGATATAGATTTTCATTGTTGGATTATGCAAACAGAAGATCATTACTAAGAAACTGGCTCTGATGTTCTTTGACTCTGAAGAGTCAGAAGGAGTAAAATGTTCATATCACAAAATAAGACAGCAGTCCTTGGTGAGCTATGGAAATGAGCAGGCATAAGCAAAAGCTTGTAACACTTATCCGATTTATTTTTTTACTTCTCTATACAAAGTCTCTAGTATGTATATTTCCATCAACTTCAAGGTACCCATTTCCCCGTTCCATCCAGTTCATATCAGAAGCACCTTTTAATGTGCTTCCGAGTTGAAAGGATTAGCCAGTGACATCATTGTTGCCCAGGGGATGCCTCATTGGGGGCTCCTTTCATGCCCTGTTAAGGAGCTGGAGCAAATGACTGGAGGTCACCCACCATGCAGCAGCACTTGGGTCTCAAACGTTGGCTTGCTAACCTTCAACCCAATGTCCTAACCACATGAGCCACTGTGACCCAAGGTACCCACTGATTCCTTGACTTTCACTCCTTGATTCATCTGATTTTTAAAAAATTAAAGAACCAAAATTGAAGGCATAGAATGTGGGTGCAAATGCCTTTTGAAATTTTTCCTAAATTTGAAGCAGAAAAATAGGGTGGCCATTTTTTCCAAATATTTCTTTAATGACAGTATTTTCCTTTTCTGGAACAACACCTCCTCTATTGTGGGACCTGATTGGAAGGAATTCTCCTGACAGTTCATTGAAGCATTTTAAGCCAGGGAAGATGTGGACTACTAGAGGGATGACTACACAAGGAAAGAGAGGTCTTTCATACACAACTTTTGGTTGCTTTTAGAAAGTGCAGATGCACCACACTCCACCTATGAGCCTTTCTCCAAGTTAAATAGCATACTGTAAAGCAAGGGGGCACTGTGACTCAGCAGTTAAAATATTGGGCTTTGGATGGTTTGAGACTCGTGTGGTGCAACAGGGTGAGCTTCCATTCATGCCCTAGCCCCATCCAACCTAGCAGCTCAAAAGCATGCAAATGTGGCTAGGTGAATATATATCACTTTGGTGGGAAGGTAACAGTGCTCTGCAACATCATGCTGGCCACATGACCATGGAAACATCTTTGGACAGTGCTGGCTCAATGGCCTTAAAATGGAGATGAGCACCAGCCAATATAGTTGGCAACAACTAGTGGAGTGAAATCCAAAGGGACTCCTTTACCTTTTTATGATAAAGCAAAGCACCAGCTTTAAATGAAATCTGTTTCCAACTGTCCCTCTGGACCCCCTAGAAAAATCAAGAGACCCTTTTGGACAAAATATTATAGAAAGAAGATGCTTCAATTTCCTCTGGAGCAAATATAAGTATGATTACAAAATTATCTCTTACTCTATGCTTACAAAAAAGTTCATTTTTTATACTATCCATTTTTTCCTAATCATCAAACCACAAGTGCATTTTTTTAATTTTTCATGCAGAAAGGCTATAAGGCATTTCCAAACAACCATAAATATAGATATTGTCTTTTCTCTGATGAAGGAAGTTAATATAGTCATCTCTGCAACCTTCATCATGTTCACTAACCCTTCTTCATTGTGGATAATGTCAAACTTTTCCATTTTTTAATACAAAAATGTTTGGCTTCTTTACAGGTCTGCCAGACATGATAAAATACCTTTTTATGTTTTTCACATTTCCAACAAAGATTTGAAGCACATTTATATTTTCTAGACAATTTCTCTGGTGACAAATACCAATGGTTATTTTACAAAAAGTCTCTTAAGACCAGAACATAATGTATCAAGCAAATTTTTTCCCATGTTCCATTTGGATATTATAACCAAAGTTCACACATTCTTTCATATCTTCTTCTTCTCATATTTCAACAGAAGTTTATACATTTTGGTGACAACATGATCACAATTAGTACATAATTCTGTTACATTCCTTGAAATTCAGAGCAGATGGCAAAACTGAATGAAGCTCTGAAATCCATTAATGCTGCACCTGATAAAGAAAGGCTGCCATTATTTCCCAGGTGAACCTTTCCTTTCCTTTTAACAGCACAATACAAGTCCTTGATGAGAGAAAATAGCTCCCTAAACAGCCCACTTGAACCTTTTCAGCTTTGCTGAAGGACAATATTGAGGCAATGCAAAAGAGAGACTTCCAAGCAATAATAAACCTAACAATATTCTAGAAATCCATTCAGTTCCCAATCTCCCCACCCCGAATAGACTTTCTGTTTCTTGACTCCTTTCCTAGGTAGTTCAAGAAATTAGACATTTGTTCATTAAGGTCACATGAATTTTGATGTGATATTGTCCATTTATTGTCTTGTTCACCCTGTGTTTCATTGCTTTCTCACTTGCTTCTTTGCTACCTTTTTAAAATTCTAGTGATTATTTTCATGATTCTTATGGTGTGTTTTCTGTTTGTGACCACCTTTAGAAGACCAAATGTTGCCCTCATCAAGATAATATGAAATTGCTTCCAGGTAGATGGCAGTTTCAGTAGCTGGACAAATAAAATATTTTTATTTCACTTGGTTTCCCACTTGGTATATGACTGAATATATTTTACCCTATTTGATGTAACAGTTTTAATTTCATAACATGCCATTTTAAATAGTGACATTTTGGGTTTTCAATCAGTTCAGTTACAAGAGAGAAAAGAAGTTCTCATGTACAGTATATTGTCTGTAATTTCCCAGCTTGGAAAAAAAAATACAATCCATTCTACCATCAAAGTGGTGAAGTAATTCCATAGTTAAAATTTGGGGGGATTTTCAAGGAACAAACATAATCTGCTCATCACCAGAACGAAGAGGCAGTTTGTGGTCCAACAGACATGGAGAAATCATGAGGCTTAGAAAACTAATTGGGCTGTCATGGGGATTAAGCATATACTGTATAACCATGCTTAAAACAGGGTTGGCACCTTGTACGCTACATCTCATGTTCAGCGTGACAGAAATGCATTTTGAATTAGACGGCTTTGGTTAATTTGCCTCTTTCATTGCCACGTAATTATCACCATTTATATAAATATACATTAAAATTGAGCTGAAATCAGAACAGAAAAGAAGAGGGAGTCAAACTATTCTCCAAAACACCTGCGAGCAGGACAAGAAGCAATGGATGGACACTAATCAAGGGGAGAAGCAATTTAGAACTAATGAGAAATTTTCTGACAGTAAGTACAACTTGCCTCCAGAAGTTGTGAATGCTCCAACAGTGGAAGTTTTTAAGAAGATGTTGGATAACCATTTGTCTGAAGTGGTGTGGGGTTTCCTGTCTGGGCAGGGGGTTGGACTAGGAGACCTCCAAGGTCCCTTCCAACTCTTGTTATTCTATTCTATTCTATTCTATTCTGTTCTGTTCTGTTCTGTTCTGTTCTGTTCTGTTCTGTTCTATGTCTGATGAATGTATTCATATTCTGAGGAAAGAATATGAAGATACTTCTCCATTACCTGTCATAGAAGGGACCACTGTAGCAGAGCATTGAAGAATTTCATATTTATGTCACCTGAACTGTATTACACATGATCACATTTTGTGCTGCATTTTTGCAATCAGGACAAATTTCCATTGGAGAGAATAGGGAGAGATCCTGGAACATTTCATCTGGCCAGTCGTTTCAAGCAACCCTAACAAATTTTTAAAGCAATATATAAATAAGTCCAAACAAGTGTAATTCTTTGACCCCAAGTTTCTTCTCTACTTTGAATAATGTAATTGAGTTTATTGATAGAACCTTCTTCGCTCATAGGATGGACAAGAATTCAATGTCAGATATATATTGATGGTCATGCTCATTTGGTTCTATGAAGAAGTTATTTGGTCAATACAGCTCCAGGTTCAAAAAGGTTGTTTTATTATTTACAAATATATACATGCACACAATAATGAACAGGGTGTTCTGTTGCATTTGTTACCCTAACTGTATGACTCAGATGTTGAGAGGAGAGAGAAGTTCACGTGTTGTCTTGCTGAGAGATAGATGAGAAGGAGTAGAGAAGATATCCAAGTGATTTCTGGGTAAGAGTCCAATAAGAGAATTCATTGGCTGATACAGTCACATGTGATGTCTGTAAAGACTTAACCCCTTCTAGTCCCTGGTGCATCATACGCAGGCAATATCTGACATTCAAGGGGTAAGTGCAGAGCAGAAGTGTGCAACATGTGGTTGAAACATTACAATTTGAAACACTTTGTTCTTTTACATCCCAACATGAAATAGTCAGAATGGGTTGATTCAGAAAGGAAATATAAAACTTTTTGCACATCTCTAGGGCAGAGTGCATGCTCTCAGCTCCATTCCATGCATGAAGGTTGGTTGGTTTGAACAAGGTGTATTTGGCACCATTCTCCTGTTCTTATATTTTCTATAAATGGGTCTCACAAGATTGACATCTGCTCACTTTTGTTCTACCGATGTATTCTTCAAGCGGTGCCCAGAGGGAAGGCAGAGGCACTGCCACAATGTCACACACGTGTTCAAAAGGCAGGAAGCTGAAGCATGGGGCCCTCCTACTACTTTCATCATTCTGACAGAAACTGAGAGAACTTCAGATGGGCTTTTGTGCCATGGCCTCCTACTTCAGAATTTCTTGTCATGTGTGATTCATCAGCTCCATTATTGCTTTCCTCTGAGAAAGTGTTAAAAATTGTTGTTTAACTCTACATTACCCTTTTTTTGCTTCATCATAATTTCGGTATTAAAAATATGGCAGTGTCTACGGAGCATTTTTCATATGAAAGGTTACTTATATCACTGTGCTATGGATGTGTGAACAAAACTAGACACATCTGCCTTGAAAAGACTAAATTTTCCATTTCCAGAAAATATGGGAGACCAGGCAGTTGCTATCTGCAAAATAAACCAGCCCCTTATCATTTCAGGGTTTCTTAAATAGGTGAAGAGCCCCACTAGGATTTCACTTTAAAACTTTTTAAAATCCACCCCACGTTTTCCTTTGCACACAGATACTTCAGCATTGTTCAGCCAAGCATCAATGTAACCCTGGCTTGTAAAGCCCAGTTTATTTTTGGTGCTTTTAAATATTCCATTTTCAACCAAACTTTAAAATATGGAAACTACAAACTCAAATCTCAGAAGGAGGAAACATCGTTAACTTCAAAAGCCCTCATCCCCATAATTTCTGGCTCTCTTTTATACAGTACTTGTGTGTCCTCCAGATGCCAAATGTCTTTGTTTCTAGTCATGTAATAAATTGTCCTATAGATGCTAGAGCAGGATAAATGAGGCTTTAATAGAGAGGGGGGCGGAGAGTAGAAGCCTTTGACCATTAAATAGATAATAGTTGCCAGGGTCACAATAATATTAAAGGAAGGGAGGTCACTATTGTCTAGGACTCCGCAATACATTCACTGCAAAAGAGACCTGAACATTTAAAGATTCCAGAACTTATTACATCATTCCGAATTTAATGTGACAATAAGGGAATTACAAAATGCATTACTAGATTTAATCTTAATTAAATCTGAAAGTAAGTGAAATAAATTAAATGTCCTGGTTTCCATCCTTTTCATTTTGAACCAAACTAAGGTTCCCTCCGTGATCTGAAAAATGAAGTCTAGTTGCATTTAGAATCTAAAGAAAAATTCAAATAAGCAGAAAGAAGCATCTTTACTCAGTAAATGTACTGGAGAAAGTAAGATATTCCTATTTTGTTTTGCTCTTGGGTTTTCTCATTTTTTATACCTTTTCTCCAGTAGGCAGTACAATAGCAATAGCAAAAAAATGTTCTATCACAAACACCCAGCAATGTCTTTAACAGACAGTTGAAAGGAAATCAATGAGTAATGAGTAATGCTCATTAATGTCATCTGATAGCCACTTGTTACTATCTACTCTCCTGCTTGCTAGACAAAAGACACAGAGAAATGGAATAACCCAAGAGCAAAACCAAGAAGGAATAGCTTACTTTTTCTACTACATTGACTGAATAAGGATGCTTCCTTCCAGTCATCTGTTTACATTCTAATTCACCTGCACTGTTCCATACCTGGGCATTTTGCCATAGCCACTCCATTATCTAAATTGGCATGTTTTTTTCTTGCTAATGGCCCCAGGAATAAGAAGAGCATATTGTAAACATGCTTGCTATGTCATTGGAATAGTTGCCCAACGTTGCTGGGCTATCAAATAAGAAATTACAAGAATTTCATCACAGATCTTGATAAAGAAAGAAAATATGAGTTGTTTACTATCATCAGATTCATAGTAGAGATGAATGTTAATTACTGTACACATGGTTGTGAGGAAGTAAGAGAAAGAGAGAGGTGAATATTAACAAATTAAAATATTATAGCATAATAATTATAAGATAAAAATATAAGATAAAAATAAGAAAGGCTGAGCGCCAAAGAATTGAGGCCTTTGAACTATGATGCTGGAGAAGACTGCTGCGAGTTCCTTGGATTGTAAAGTGAACAAACAAGTCAGTCCTAGAGGAGATCAACCCTGACTGCTCCTTAGAAGGTCAGATCCTGAAGCTGAAAATCAAATTGGCCACCTGATGAGAAGGAAGGACTCACTGGAGAAGAGCCTAATGCTGGGAAAGATAGAGGGCAAAAGAAGAAAGGGATGACAGAGAATAAGGTGGCTGGATGGAGTCACTGAAGCAGTAGGCATGAGCTTAAATGGACTCCAGAGAATGGTAGAGGACAGGAAGACCTGGCGGAACATTGTCCATGGGGTCACGATGGGTCGGACACGACTTTGCAACTAACAACAACAACAAAGATAAAAATAAAACTTACAAAGACAAAGATCAATTTTATGCTAATGTACGACTAGCTCAGGCTTTTATTTTTCAATCAAAGAAGCATATTGCCCAATCATTTCTTCTTTACAAGCTAAAAACAATTTAAAATTTAACAAAGAAAACAGGTCTTGATAACACTCTTTTACATCTCAAGTATTGTTTGCTTTCCACTCATGTAAGATTATTCCCTTAGTTAATCATTAGGTTTGATAGAGTTTTTACAAAATAATCACATTCCATAGTTTTGAATTGCAATACATGCATCTTAAGTGTCTACATTTTCTCCCAAAGTTGTGTTAAACTATGTAATTATTTGAAAACAAAAAGGAGGCTTAAAGGATCATAACCACATCATCCAAGTCAAGAAGCTCTTGTATTGATTATAAAATACTACCCAAAAAAACCATCTTTAAAAAAAATCTTTGGGGAAATCAATTGACATAAAAGAAGTTCTTCTGATGAATTAATTTCATCACCAAGTCATCAGAACCATACAGTATTTGACATTTCTTCAAATTTGGACTTATTGATTTTCCAGGACTGGAAATTCCAATTCCTTATTCCACAAATCATACATACTACCCATATTAATCTTCATTATAGTCCTTAATTTCTTACAGACCTGGACTGATGCTTCAAATACAGCATGTGTTAAACATTCCAAGTATTTCTAGTACCTCTGAAGCTGCAGTGCATCCTCTTCATAATGTTTCAACCGCACATATTTTAATTGTCTATGCTGCCTAACAAATGGTTCAAATAAATTGTCTGCAGAAACTGTGCTAATCCCTTCTACAGCCCTGAACTTCCAGTAAAATATTTTCTCCTGATTATCAAACTAGAACTACTAGGTCAGTTTCTCACATGAATCTGGGTCAAAATTTAAATTATTAAATTATTAAAAATCTATTAATGCCCAACCCAAATGTGTCTAGCAGTTTTCAAAGCTAGAAAAGTGAGATTTTACTTATTGTAAACTGACCCAAGAACTTGCCAAGATTTTAAAGGAGTGAGATGACCCTTAGCTGGAATGTTGTGGCTAATGATTCTTCTTCCACAGGGCAGAAAATATTGTAATCTACAGAGGAGATAGATAAGGACTGCAGTTACAGGTAACTGAAAGGTAACTTTTTCTTTAATTTACAGCACCATTGGCTCTTTGAAGAGCAAAGATTGTCCTTGAAGGATTCTGGAATGGTCATATGAACACATACCTAAAGTACATTGGGGTTTTTAACAGTTATAGATTTTTTAAAAACTTAAAACTCTATCCATTCCAGAACCAATCTGACAAACATTTTATGCACACACAGAGACATAGAGCACAAAAGATACAACTGCTAGTCCAGAAATTAAAATCCCAGAAAAGCAGAAAGAATAAACTTTCTTTATCCCTAACCAGAAATCATGCTTTACTGCTGCTTTCTATTGTTATCAAATGACAGCCTGTATGTAGGCATGAAATAATTTTCTTACTCAACTACAGCATCTATGATGCTGAATGCTTGCAAGAAAGCAAACAGATAAAGCAGCAACCAATAAATAAGAGCAACAACAAATGAAATAATAAATTCCCTAGTGGAAATTTGAACAGGGATATGTATATCACATATATTTATATATACAGAATGTTGTGTATTATCTAAAAATTTGTTTTCATGTTTCTGTCACAAACTGATGGCATTCTTAATAGTGTGCTGAAATCTGTTTTCCTATTTCCTGGACGCTTTGATCTCAAAGGTTGTGCACCTCTTCTTTAGATTATTATTTTTTAGATATCTATTTTTTAGATGATGCATCACAGCATATTTAACAGCATTTCTACCAATTTGTAATAATCTACAGGCTGTTCATGCTTCCCAGTTTGAAAAAGCCAGCATTGAGTCTTCATCTTTTCCTCTGATTAACTTATAACTACCCTGTGATTAATCCAGGTTCCTGCCCATAAAAAGCATGGGGGTTTTTTTCCTTAAGGAGAATTGATGGACACTAAAGCGTCCAAAATATGCATAGTGATTCCCAGGTCTCATTACAAAGCATCAATCTTGCTGTGCCTAAAACTCAAATATCCCCCTTAGTTCATCAATATAAATATTACTACTTTGAAATCCTGGCTTATAAAATGAAATTTTAAAAGCAGACAATTATCAAAACTCCAAGTACTGAAAGAAATTAAAAAGTTCTGGATTCCGGAATGATGACACACTAGACATTATAAACTAACTAAAAAACCAAATGAGTGATCCAAATATAACCACTTTCTATCTTGGTGACGAAAGGAAGAATGATGCTTTCTAGATGTTAACATTTGCTTATATGATTCAATAACAAAATTGTTGAACATGTCATGAGTGGAGTACATACACTTAGTTATTTTAAGATCATGGATTGCAGAAGAATTGAAAAACCATCTCAGAAAACACCTGCTAACATTACTGGCTGTCATGGACCAGCTTGATTCCTTCTCTTTATCAAACTCAAAAGAGCAAAAACATGTTTCAAGAAATATACTGTAACTATCTGATCTGAAGAAAGTACTGTGATATCTTTTGTGCTCTCTGAACTTGATTGATTTCTTGTAGATGTTTCATTACCGGACTAAGTTACATCTTCAATGCTAGGAGGGGATAGGGTTTGCTCTGTTTATGTACAATAGCATGCACTGTCAGTATTGGTGGAGGTGTTGGTTTCTCCTTAGTAGTTCCTTCATTAGGCTGTATTTGCTGCTTGATTATTTGTCTGATGTTCCTCCTGGTGTTAATCCCTGTTTATCTGAGTATTGATTGCTGACAAAGATTGTTTCATTTGCCTTTTAGCTTTTTTTATTCTCTCTTTTGAATGGTTTGCAAATGTTGTTTATCTCTATGTGCTTGTTGATGGCTGATTGAGCGCTAACCTTCCAGGAATTCCCTAACATTTTTGGATCTAGCTTGATCTAGGATGCTCAGTATCCCAGCTGAGACTGTAGTTGAATCTGTCCATGCATTGTGAAATAAAGGAGCTTTCATTGTGGTACGGATGCACTATGCTAGTCTTTTGCCTGCCTGTCCCTGTTACAATTTTTACACTGTAAGTTGTAGATGGTTCCTGTTTTTTCTTTTGTGGGGCTACAGGGTCTTTTGGTTTACTTAAGTTATTTTGGAGGGCTTTAGTTGGTTTGTGTGTCATATGGTAGTAACTATTATTACCACATGGTAGACAACAAGTTGGTTGTTTCTGAGTTGTTTTTTGATATATGGCAGAGTGAGCTGAATTGTCAGGCACTTTTGAGAAAGTTGTGTGGATTCCATTTTGTTGGAAAAGTTTGCTTTCTTTTTCTGGTATTCTAAATTGCTGCAGTGAGAACATCTGAATAATGTTCTTATGCAGCTCCTCTTGTGGGAAGTTAGGTTGCTACTTTGGTAGTGGAACACTTGGTTAGTGTGGGTGGTTTTTCAATAGACTTGTGTTTCTAATTTGCCACCAATTCCTCTGTTGATGAGGATATCCAGGAAGGAGAGTGGTTCATTGGTTTCTTCTTGTCTTGTGAATTTTATTCCTTTGAAGGTGGTGGTGCTGATTACTTCATGCATGTATCTAATTGTTCCTTTTTTATTATGACAAAGGTATCATCTACATATAGAATCCATACCTTTTGTTGTATGGGTGGGAGAGCTATATTTTCTAGATGATGTGTTACAGTTTCTGCTATGAGTCCTGAGTGTATTGATATCAAACTGTCTTGCTTATATCCATAGGCATCTAATATACAATATGTATGTCATACATATTGCATACATATACAATATGAAAGTGCCAGAATCTGTGCTGTGAAATCACAGTGTATATCTTGGTCTCATGGGTGGGTTCTACTTACCTTTACTACTGGTTCGCAACGGGATCATGCTTGCTGGCTTCGCTCACGCGTGTGCCTTGCTTCTACGCATGTGCAGATCGCTTCTGATGATGTTGGGGTCGGTGGGCAGAGCCTCCCACCAGTTTTACTACTGGTTCTATACTACCGGTCTGAACCGGGGGCAACCCACCACTGCTTGGCCTTTCACACTTGCAAACTGATGTTGGATGCAAGTACATAAATCACAGGGGTGGCATTCTGATATCACAATGCATCCCATTTTGTCACTTGCCCCACTTGGTCCCTCTACAGATATCTCCAATGCTTGCATTTGCTTGCATTCATCTGTAAGAA
Organism: Stegonotus admiraltiensis; assembly: GCA_032468215.1. NCBI lineage: Eukaryota > Metazoa > Chordata > Lepidosauria > Squamata > Colubridae > Stegonotus > Stegonotus admiraltiensis. The sequence goes on from JANHZT010000313.1 coordinate 187,411, forward strand.
GAGCCTGTAACTCTGTTCTTTACTGTCTATGAAAATAAAGACATGTGTATGTTGACAGTCAGAAGTAGAAGATGTTCATTAACTTGCTTTCCTGCTCTATAACTATTGGATTCTGTTTTCATTCATTCTTTGAAACTTCTAGTGATTATTTTTAGGTATGAATATCATATTCCAATTTTGCTCCCTGTTTCAAGTTATCAACAGAGATAATGACTGTTTCTTAGCTGCAGTGTCTCTTAAGAGCCATGGTGGCACAGTGGTTAGAGTGCAGTACTGCAGGCTACTTCTGCTGATCACTGGCTGCCAGCAGTTTGGCAGTTCAATTCTCACCGGCTCAAGGTTGACTCAGCCTTCCATTCTTCCGAGGTCGGTAAAATGAGGACCCAGATTGTTGGGGACAATATGCTGGTTCTCTAAAACCACTCAGAGAGAGCTGTAAACCATTGTGAAGCAGTATATAAGTCTAAGTGCTATTGCTATTGCTATTCTTGGGAAAGAAAGTAGGAGCAAACAAGGGCTTCCCAGATTATCACACAGTTCAGAGGAGAGAAAGAGGTGCTTTGAACATTATTATTCAAACATGTCACATGTGAAACTGTACAAACTGGGGGGGGGGGGCTAGCCTGTTTACGGAAAGAAATGAGATTCAATGTGAAAAGCATGAATTAGTAAATCAAGATAGCTTAGAGACACAAGTCCTGGAAAATCAGTTTGTCTAGAAATTATCCCAATCTTATTAAGGTCAGACTGACTAGGTTGTATTCAATTATCTGATCCACATAGCCCAAATTAATTCCCAGCTGAATTTTTATCTCTGCCTAGTGACTTCAGGTCAAACAGAATAAAGAAAATAAAAATAAAGCAATCTGGCTGGAAATTATTTTAAGCTTTCCAGTTAGGCTGTAATTAGGAACGGTTCTGTTAAATGCCTACTGGACTGACTTTGATTACACTCATTCAACATATCCTCCAAGGTCTCCCAAGGCAGAACACTCTCATCCTTCCTTTCCCAATTCTGTTTTTGCATTGTACTCCCTCCTCTTCTTGCATAATTTAAAATAAAGAGAAAGCTAATAAAAACTCATCTTATACTGCACACAACCCTAAGTTTTCAGGAGCAAAGGACATCATTAGAGGATGACGCATAAATTCAAAACATGCCTCAAATGTTGTCAATTTTTTTTTTATTGAAAAGTTTTACAAAACAAAGTTTCCCCCCCATTATC
>JANHZT010000313.1:208364-219087 GCA_032468215.1 Stegonotus admiraltiensis
TATTTACTTTATTCATTAAACATGAAACTCAGTCAACAGAACATTCAAAAATGCATCACAAATACCATTGACTGGTGCTAATGGTTGATATGGATTGCTGGCAGCATCCTAGGTATTATTATTATTAGGTTAATCTTTGGTGAGATTCACAGTTTTTGAGGCTGGTTAATAGCTCAGCAGCTCAAGTCCTAACCAAGGACCTAGGAACTGTTGTTGTTGTTGTTGTTGTTGTTGTCAACTTTACTCATTAAACATGAAACTCAGTCAACTGAACATTCAAAAATCTTTCTTCTGCCAAATGCCTAATACTTGACTGGCTACAACTAAATGATTAGACAGCTATTGTATGATATTGCCTGAGTGGCAGGATTTTTCTGTTTTGCCCCTGACATAGCCTTTATTTCAAAAGGTATGTCAAAGTTGAAGTGAAGTGGGCATCATGCCTGGTGGGGCTGAAGTATCATCTCCAGATTCCCATATCCATGTTCTCTACAATATAGGATCTAATCTTTATAACCTGTCGCATCTACAATGAGCCAAAAAGTGCACCATATGACACTGATATGGTGAAAGTATAAACAGATGCATATGGCAATGGGTTCTCCTTCGGTTACTTTGAAAGGTAAACATCTAATACCAGGGCTAGAATCACATTGATTCTACATGTAATTCTGACTATTTATTTATTTATTTATTTATTTATTCATTTATTTATTTATTTATTTATTTATATTTAATAATATTATATGCCACCCTTCTCCTGCAGGACTCGGGGCGGCTCACAAGGATAAAAACAACAGCAATAAATAATAATAAAAAGTTCAATAAAAAACCCAACAATTAAAATAAAACTCCCAAACAGATCAGGCGATTTGATTAAAAAGCCATGTCTTCAGGTCTTTGCAGAAGGAGCAGAGGTCAGGGGCTGTCTGGAGCCCAGTGGGTAACTCGTTCCAGAGGGTCGGCGCAGCCACAGAGAATGCCCTCATCCAACATTGTCTGGCCGATGGCACCCAGAGGAGGGCGGTCCTATGTGTGCACACAGGGCGGTGGGAGGCTGGTAGGAAGTGATCCTGCAAGTACCCCAGGCCCATGCCATGAAGGGCTTTATAGGTTAATACCAGCACCTTGAAGCAGATCTGAAGGACCACCGGCAACCAGTGCAGCTCGTGCAGGAGAGGTGTATCACAGGAGTAATGGGAGGCTCCTGTAACAACCTGCGCAGCTGCATTCTGGACCAGTTGGAGCCTCTGGGTGCACCCCAAGGGCAGCCCCATGTAGAGGGCATTGCAGTAGTCCAGACGGGATTATTTGACCTTCATAAATATGTCAATGCAAGCATTTTGCACCAATTCGCAAAAAAAGATTATATTCAAAGACAACAGCGATATAACACATAGTCTAACAATCTGTGGTCTGACAATCTGTAATGTGATCTACATATAAAACAAATGCATGTGTGAACAAAACTAGATCTGATCTATCTAGTTAGGATTGCAACTGGCATACCAAACAAATCTGGCAAAATATTTTGCCATCATTTGAGTTTCCATTAATCATCTAGTTTTCCTATTTCACCATACTTTGTTGGAAGTCACATGCTAAGTGGAGCTAAATCAAACACCCCAACACCCTGACATTTTCTTTTACCAAGAAATCATAAGCCAAGTTTTTCTTCTGCTGATGATTCACTAGTTCTTCAATTGTCAAGTATGGAACTATATGGAAGCCCAAATTACATTAGACTGGAGGGGAGGAGGCTTCCAGCATTACCTTCTGAAAAACTGCAATATGGTACAGTGCCTTCAGAACTCAACCAAGAATCCAGAGCATCATAATTGACAATACTGAAAACTGCCAAGATGTTCAGGAGAATAAATAAAACAGCATTTTATCTATTCATGTAAATGTCTGAACCAATATTTATCAACCTCATCAGCATAATCCCAGCTGGGGAATTCTGGCAGTTGAAGTCCACACATTTTTAAGTTGCTGAGATTTAGAAACACTCTAGGGAGCGGTGCTCATCTCCGTTTCAAAGCCAAAGAGCCAGCGCTGTCCAAAGACGTCTTCATGGTCATGTGGCCAGCATGACTAAATGCCAAAGGCACACAGAACACTGTTACCTTCCCACCAAAGGTGGTCCCTATTTTTCTACTTGCATTTTTTACATGCTTTCAAACTGGTAGGTTGGCAGAAGCTGGGACAAGTAACGGGAGCTCACTCCATTATGCAGCACTAGGGATTCGAACCACTGAACTGCCGACCTTTCGATCGACAAGCTCAGCATCTTACCCATTGAGCCACTGCATCCCTTTGCTGTCAATAGTATCTTTTAAATTCTATTGAAGAACAAGAGTGATTATTTGCTTTAAACACCAAGTAGTGTTTAATATAATTTAGCATAACATGATTTGTTCTCATTTTCATTTTGGTTGCCTTCCATTTAGCAAGGGCAACAGCAGATAAAATCATGCTTTGAAAATGGTAACACTCAGTGCTCTTGTAACCTACAGTATGTGCTGTCTCAAGCTCGAAAGCTATACCCTCACATAAAAAATGAACTTTTCTCCACTCATATATCTGCAATATATTTTACTGAAGTCTTCATTCTTATTCAAAGCACTGTTGTGGAGTTCATCTCACAATGTCTATCACTCATTGCAAATAAATCAGATCTGTTACCTCAAGGAGAAATATGTGAGCAATTGCAGTGGTAAAGTTTATACACAAACTTCGGAATCTTACCAGGAGGTGAGAATCCCAACTGCGGAAAAGGCAGAAATGAAAAATGTTTCATCCTAAGTAACAACAACAAGAAGAATATAAAATAGTAATGGATTTTAAGAGGAAAACCTATGTATCATTTTTTTTTACTCAACCAAATAGAAGAGGACTTGCATAAAAGTTGCATTTCAGCCCTTCTTTCTTTTTCCTTTCATTTGCAGCCCATCTGTGCTTTTTGCATAGATTCCTCCATGACTAATATATAACACTTCCAACTTAGGAGGGAAATGGTTATTTACTTCCCATATTCTCATTTCAGTGTCTGGCTAGTAAATAAGAAACTGACAATACAGAAGAATCTCTATTTGGCAAAGCTCTTCTTATCCACAGAGCATCATATAAAACATTTCCTGCTATTCCTAAAATGGTGAATTGTATTCTGATAGTTCCCTTGGAAAATGGAATAGCTCTGAAACACCTGTAGGAACATTCTTTCCTTTTTCAGATGCTGGAGATGCTGGATAAAAGATCACGATCACACACACACACACACACACACACACACACACACACACGAATCCATTATACATATGGCTCCTGGATCCTATGTTTTCAGGTTCCTTTTTCTCTTCCTCCTCCTTCTTCCCAGCTTCCTGGAATATGTTTCTGAAAAAGATTCACAGCACGCCAAAAAAACCTGGCTTACCTCCCTAGGAATTTCATGGTACAAAGCCTAAATTTCACTGTATGTAAAACTATCAAGGATATGAAATTAAGTAGTTGTATAAACAATAGCCATGTTCTGGGAAAAGCTTTATCTGGGGAAAGCTTTTGAAATATATGTGTAGTAAGGACAAATAGACGGGTTCTCAGCATGTGTTTGTAACACGGGGAAAAAATGACTTTCAAACAGAGCTTGAAGATGTAAGCATGTGATGTAAGTGTATCTGATGGAGAACCTATCTGAAAAACAGGTAACAGACCAGAATCATCATATATAAACATTTCATATTGCTTATGGCAGGGCTGTCAAACTCCTGGCCCGCGAGCTGGATGCTGGCCATGCCCCCACCCCATTTAGCGAAGGGGGGGAAGTCCCGATATGTCACATGACACAGCCGTCACAATGTGCATTTGATACCCCTGGTTTATGGCATCGAGAAACTAGAAGCAGGAAGAAAGAACTGTGTAAGTTCTCTGAAAAGGCTACATACCCTGTTTTAACAGTTTTAAAAGGAGGCTAGATAAATTTGTGGAGGATAAGACTGTCAATGACTATTTTAAACATTTAAAATAGTTATTTTACCATATGCTTAACTCTAAACAGTGTTAGACAGATTACAACAAAACCACTCATTATCAATCACAAACATGCTGGCTACTAATCATTACACCTGTATTAACCCCAGGGTGAATGGTAGTGTGGCTTTCAATATCAGTTGCTGGAGAAAATTACTGGAAGAAATCATTGGGATCATAGTCTACTTGAAAGTTTTGTTGTCATCTGAGTGGACTAAGTTCTGGGGGTAAGGGTGGTTAATATGTGTCAATAGAATAGAAATCCTGAAGAAATGTATACAGTTCCGGAGATGAAAATATCAACTCTTCTGAGAAATGTTCTGTCCAAAGGATGGTTATTTTCTGATTAGTTCCCAAAATGCAAATTAGTTCAGTTCACTTAGAAATCTAAACAAGATTCTCCCCATAATTTACTCTTGACTCTTATTCATGACAGCATCAAAATGTTTCTATCATGATAACTGTATTGAGCAATTAACAATCTCCCAGAACAGATGAGCAATTCCTCCACCACAAAAAAAAAAAAACAAACAAACACGTAATTCAGACTTTGCTGTATCACAAAAGGTGTTTCATTCCATATGGCTCTGCCCTTGTTGCTGGAAAGGTATCACCTACAAATCAGTAAATGAAGAAATTGGAAGAAAAGCTTTTACTGATTACATTGATTTGGCACTGGGTCAACATATATTGTATAACATTTGGAGCATTTTGAAGGTTGTCGTTTTATCAATTGTTTCTTCAGAGTTATTATATCAATACCTTATCCATCCAGAAATCCAATAAGTAGTATAGTATGTGTATATTAGGATATAGTGTGTGTGTGTGTGTGTGTGTGTGTGTGTGTGTCTTTTCCTGTGTAAGATAGAGAGTATCTTGGCGACATTTCAGTGAGGTCCCACTCGTCATCTTCAGGCTGGTGTCTTCGGCTTTGTGCTTGTACGGGGAAAGCTTTCCTCCAGCTGGTCCAGAATGCGGCCATGTGGGTTGTTATGGGAGCTCCTCATTACTCCCGTGTAACACCTCTCCTGCATGAGCTGCACTGGTTACCGGTGGCCCTCCGGATTCGCTTCAAGGCACTGGTGCTCACCTATAAAGCTCTACATGGCTTAGGTCCAGGATATTTGCAGGACCATCTCCTGCCTGCTTCCCACCGTCCTGTCCGCTCACATAGGGCTGCCCTTCTTAGGGTTCCGTCAACCAGACAATGCCATCTGGTGACCCCCAGGGGTAGGGCATTCTCTGTGGGCACCCCTGCCTTCTGGAATGAACTACCCACCGAGCTTCAGACGGTGCCTGATCTCCGTTCCCTCCATCGGGACCTAAAGACTTGGCTATTCCATCAAATGGGCTAAGTCTGATCCTTGGTTTTATTATTTATTGGGGTTTTAATTGGTTTTAATGGGGTTTTTATTACTATTTGTTTTAATTTCTGTTCGCTGCCCTGAGTCCTTTGGGAGAAGGGCAGCATATAAATTCTGAAAAATAAATAAATAAATAAATAAATAAATAAATAAATAAATAAATAAATAAATAAATAATATACTATATTATATAGCATATAGTATAGTATAGTATAGTATGGTATGGTATGGTATGGTATGGTATAGTATAGTATAGTATAGTATAGTATAGTATAGTATAGTATAGTATAGTATAGTATAGTATAGTATATTTTAAAAAAGGTAACTTAGCTCTTCCAGAGGTCTTATGGCTATTCAGTTCAAGTGGGAATGGATGAAAAGAGCCTTTTGCCAATAGCCTTTTATTTTATTGTATTTAATTGAATGACTTTCCAGCCATTTCTCTTTATACCAGCATGGCAAGGCAGCCTACACACATTAACAAATCCCATATATATTTCAGAAAAACAGGTGCAGTTAAAATCAAAATCAAAATGTTACCATTAAAAAATTAACAATTAAAAGCTTGGCAAAAAAAAGATGCATTTTTATTATTTTCCTAAATATTTGGGGAGAGGATAGAAAATATTCCTCTTTGGGGAATCCATTCCATTGCTTAGGCACCATATTGGAGCAGATCTTCTCTGACGTGAAGCTTCTGGTAGCAGCGGCAATCTTCAGAAAGGCTTCTCTTGCTAATCTAAATAACCCAGCAGTTTTCAATTTGGTCTTGTGCTGATCTCCAACTGAAAAAATTCAACCCGACTCCCCTTATCCCCCAAAAAGAAATGCCAAGGTCACGGCAATGTTTTTGTTCCTTTATTTCTTTTCTTTTTATTTATTTTTTTAAAATGGAATCTCTATAATGTTTTGGTAGATATACAAAATACTAGAATGCTAAAATCAAATGACAAAAATGAGATGGGATGAGATGAGATGAACCATTATCTAGATGGGCCAGACTGATGAGCATTAGCGTACTTAGATCATTTACATTGTACCTGATAATTACCTAATTTCTAATGACTAATAATGTTAATTTGATTTCCCTCTTTAAAATGAGAGCCAACATCCAGTGATGCATGGACATCACTGCTAAGTTAACCACTGAGAGCTGGAAAGTAACTGTCTTTTGCAAATTATGAAAAGTGTGCCTCATTAACTCACAGCCTTCCCATCATGTACTTCCTCCATCTGTACAGTTTGCCCTTCTGCTCCAATCTCCATTAGATGCTACATCAGTTGGAGACACATTATTATGTACACGTTCTGTTTCCTTTAGTAGAACTGCCATGGTACTCCTCAATAAGCATGAGGAATGACTGTCCCCGAATATTGTGATCATCAACCACAAAGGACACAACATAGAGTTAAATGCAATCTATCCTGATTTGTCCAAATGAGCTTCTTGCACAACTGCTTCCTTAGAAGTGAGTATAATAGAGAGCACTGCCCTTATGTAACTCATAAATAATCATTTTCATCATAATCTCCATTCCTGGCCATCTTACAGGCAAGTTTTGCAACTTCGGAGAAAGGAAGCTTTACTATTCCCTGAAATGAAGATTATATTAAAAAAATATTCTTTGTTTGGTATTCTTTTAAATTCAGAAAAGCAGTACAAGAATAACATAATTTATTGCTGATCCAAACATCTGAACTGAAAAGGCATCAAAAAGATATACTTTTTCAAAATCTCATGTATAGCATGCCTTGGCCATTTCTGTTCTGAGTAGAATGGATCAAGGTTGATAAATTATCAAATGAGCAACCAATTCAGAAACACAGTAACTCAGAGGACAACCAGAAAGCAGAACAAGGATCAACTAAAGAATGAAGACTCCAAAAGACTCCAAAAGCAGACTTCAGGTTAAGTTTGAAAGTCAAGAGGTGGGCATTCAACTAAGGTGGGATCAAAATAAGACAGAAACTGTTAGCAAGATTCTTTCCAGTTCTGACTGCCCATACGGGAGAGCTTATAAAACCAGACTCCTAAAATCCAGGCCATGCTTCAGCCTCCAGACATTACATCTTCCAGAAGAATCTCTTCTTAGACCTCCAGCCTTATTCCTAAATTGGATGAGAAATCTTCTGCTTTATAAAAATCTGAACTTGGAATTGTTTTTTCCATACTTCTCCATCTCCTTTGTTTCTGCGTTGAAGAGGATGTGAAGCATATTCATGGGCCTCTGATACAGATTCCTTCAGATAAGGAGCAGGAATTATCTTCTGTCTCATAATCAGGTTACACTGTTATATACTATATAATGTGACCAGGATTTTAAGAAGGATTACATCATGTGCATTAATATAGCTATAAATGTTTGCTGTGACACAAAGGCACAAATTTCTAGTTTATGCTTGTTGAATGAGTTACCTGAAATAGTCAGATTGCACATGTTAACACCATTTTATGAAATGATATGTAGGCAAGGATATTTATATAGCCATAAATCTATCTTATTTTATATACAACACTGCTTTTTCATAATATCATTCCTTTTAAATATAACTACTTATATAAGCTTGAAAATATAACTTTTAAAATTCTTTTGACATATATGATTTCTTCTGAGAGAGGAGAGCTTTCTATGTTCACCAAAGCAATGAATGAGTGTGATTTTCAATAACTTTAGCTTCCTGATAGAAATTAACTGGATAGCCAGAAAAAGCAGGATGCCAATCAGACAACAGAGAAATAGAATCACAGAGAATGTGCTGTGAACAAAATGCTGGACTTGAGTGAGGTGAATAAATGTTGCTTTCATGAGGTTCTTTGAATCACAGAGGAGATAAAATTCACCATGCAAGCATAACAGATTAACTTCTGCATTGGTTGCATTGATTCAGAAGCCTTGCAAAATGAGTCAAAAAAGCAGTTTTGCTTTTTAGAAGAGGGGGCTTGCATTGTTTCACAAACCAACTTCAGAAAAGTGGATCACTTGAAATATTGTCAAAGCAAAAACAACTGTTTTAAACATCACACTGTCTTGCAAAAGATAGAATTAAGCAAGCAACTGTTTCCTATCTTATTAATGGGGTATCTTCTAATTCATGGCAGATTCTACAGTCACAGTGATTTTGAAGCATACATGGACTCCTGGGCCTGGAGAAATAACTTCTTGCAAGTTGTGGTGCTATATATAATACTGTGGTGGTTGAAGAATGTGAAGAACACAATGAGACCGAATGCTGAAGTGATACTGCCTAACCATTAAATTTAATCTTATGCACTCAATGAGAAAATATGGATCTGGGGATTATACTGTTTTTCCCTAACTACATCAAGCCAAATGCCGAATTCCCAGCATCACTGAATCCTTAATCTCTCTAACACTATCCAAAACTTTAGATTGCTGTTTTTCAAAATCCCCCCTTTCTAAGTATAAAAATATCACTTGTGTCATTAGATGTCTCTGTTTTCTTCAGTTAGATGAGGGGGCATACTGATCTAGCTTTTCACTGACATTCATTATTTTTATGCCCTTCATTCTGTCTCCTCACTAATCTAAGCAGCCCTAATCTCCTCAATCGCGTCTTCTCCAGAACTCCTTCAATGCCCCCAATCATTTTCTTTGCCTATCTCTGACATTCCATTTCTGAATTCATTTCTTTCTTTCTTTCTTTTTTACTAGGTAGAGAGAAAGCAAGCCAGTGCGCCAGAACTGAAAAACCATATTCCAGTAAGGATCATTATATATTCTATTCTATTGGGAGAATAACTTTTTCATCTCTTATCTAGCACTTTTTTTTTATTCTCTTACGCTACTGTATTAGACAGTTTCATTATGCATTAGGAGTCCAGAGTATTTAGGTAATGGACAATATTATTTCAGAAAGCCCAGGCTAGGAGCATTGGGTGGAATTCCAAAGGGCCTAAGAATGTTAGATAATTGGACAGAACAATGGCACATTTAACTCCATTGTTGGCTTATAAAATATAATGTTCATCCAAAGGAAATTGAATTATTCATCTATATTACAACCAAGTATTATTCCCACACCAAGCCATGTCATTATCCTCCTTTCTGAGATTCTCAGGTCTTGGTGGATAAAAACCCTAACTCATTGCTATTGCTAAGCAACAAGTCAATGTTAAGTCTCAAACTGCTGTCTTTTATTTATAACTGGCCAGAAAGACAATGGCAGAACATTGTTCATCTGCAGAAGTCATTTTGGCTTTATAGCAAATAAGTGGGATATGAAACACAGTCTGACTAAGACATAAAGTTAACTGCCACCAGATAAATATTGTCAGTTAGGGAAATTGGGATAGAGCATAAAGACATTTTTCCAGTGAAAGAACTCTTTTGAAGGCTAGAGTGTAGGAGAAGAAGAGGTAGAGCCTCAGAGTGGAGTCAAGAAAGGACTAAGTCTAAAATTGTTACATGTCCACAAATGCTCCAAGTCCAAACCCCGCCCCTTTGAATTCCAATGGTTAAGGCTGACCATTATTTGACTAGATTCTTGTGTGTAGGCTTGAGCAATAAATCTGCTTAACTGAAACTTAGCATATGATCCTGATTCTTTGCACTGGACATAGGGTTTTTTCCCTAGCAGTGACAAGAACATTGAAACTTAAGCAGAAGGGGACTTCTGTATGGCAGACTAACATATCTTTGCAAAACAGCAGGGATGATGAAGAAGCAAATACTCCTAGCTGTGCAACATCCTCAAGCTAACAGAACTTCTTTGGATAAGGAAAAGTTATGAGATTGCCCACATAATGTCTGCGGAGGAAAACAACTTAATTTATTTATTTATTTATTTATTTATTTATTTATTTAGTCAAGCATGCTCACAACCTTGCATAAATCTGTTTAAAGAATACTAGGTCTGCTTGATCCACTTTCTAAAACACTTTAAATGAAGCAAATTTAAAATGTGTAGAGACTTTCAGAAAAGCAAAGTACCAAATACCGCCTGGGTGAGTGTACTTTCAATCTGGGAAAGATTCATGTAAAAAGGAAGAAAACAGTTACAAAGATTAAAAAGAATTAAATGAGAAAACCTTACTGGGATTTTGGAATAAGGATGTTAAAAGGACAGCTATATTTGGAATATTGCCTTGTTTAACATTTTTTTTTTAAATTAACAGATAATAAAATATCTCAGTGGAAAAGAAGAATATTTAAATTTGTTGGAAGCTGTTTAGCTGACTATGTTAAACAAAGAGATAAGTAGAAAAAGAAGGAAAACATGCAGTTCTGAGCAGTAGTGGGATTCAAATAATTTAACAACCGGTTCTCTGCCCTAATGATTTCTTCCAAAAACCAGTTCACCAAACTGCTCAG